>PVHP010009104.1:0-51088 GCA_004024765.1 Zapus hudsonius
TGTGGGTCTGGCTCACGTGGGTCCTGGGGAATTGAACCCGGGACCTTAGGCACTGGAGGCAAGTGTCTTAACTGCTGAGCCATGTCTCCAGCCCAAATGTGTAGCCCAGAGTGGCCTCAAACTCCTGATCCTCCTGTCTCCGCCTCTTCAGCAATATCCTACCGGTGTGTGCCACCACAACCGGCTGCTTCACTTTTTAATCTTACTGGATCCTAATCAGATATAGAAGAACTGCTAATTCTGTCTGAAATACGAATATGCCAAGATTTTCATTTCTAAAATGTTCTTACTTCTGCAAGAAAAATGTTTCTATTTTTTTTAGGCAGTTAATTGAACAAAGTTAAATAACTCTAAGTCATTTTTGCTAAAAAGGTAGGGCCTTACTCTAGCCCAGGCTGACCTGGAACTCATTCTGTAGTCAAGGGCTCGCCTCAAACTCACATCGATCGTCCTATCTCTGCCTCCCCAGTGCTGGGATTAAGAGTGTGCACCACCATACCTGGCCTATTTTCTTAACTTGAAACATTTCAGTTGTTCTGTGGCTTTGATTTCTTAAAATTATATTTAAAACCTTCACCCTCAATATTTTAATTTTGTCACATCACTCTACATTTGTCTCTTATTCATCTCACAATGCACCCTAGGGCCAGTGATAGTTCAGTGGTCAAGCACATAATTCCAACACTCTCAGTAAAGAAAAAAAATCTTTTTTCCAAAGTGCTCACTTTCAAATTTCTGCCTAAGAGGTATTCAGTGAATGCTAATTCTCACTTTGGAGAAACCTGTACATGAATCCGAGAGTATCTGATCTCAGAGCACTGTTCATTTGATAATGAGAAACTAAAGTAGAAATGATTCTGGTAGCATAAGAGCAGTATTTATTTGGTGGCTGTCTTTTAAAGAAATACTGGCCACCTTTAAATCTTTTGTTTTTTTTGGTTGGCTGGAATTACCTAATTTTTTCAAAGAACTAGAAATTATTCATTTTAGTTCAGAACTTTTCATTTAAACATACCTGGGTCTGGAGTATAAGTGAATGGCTGAACGTCATGAGATCTTCCGGCATTGGTCACAACGTATATTCCCACTGATACAGGTAAAGTTATATGTTGGTCATGATATGGAGGAACTTTCACAATAAGATGGTTCTAATTAAGAAAAAAAAGTACACATGTCGAAAAGAAAGCAATATTTAAAATTATAAGAATAAGTATATTTCTTATTAGCTATAAAGTTTTAAAAGTCTTCTTTAAAAAATGCATTTTACTGGGCGTGCTGGTGCACACCTTTAATCCCAGCACTTGGGAGGCACATATAGGAAGATCACCATGAGTTCAAGGCCAGCCCGAGAATACATAGTAAATTCCAGGTCAGCCTAGGCTAGAGTGAGACCCTACCTGAAAAAACAAAAACAAAAAGATAATACTAATGGGAGAGAAACTTTAATTTATATCAATACCAAATGATGATGAAGCAACATATTGATTCAAGAAAATTATAGAACTAAATTGCTCATAAACAACTAATTTATAAAAAAGAATTAAATTATACCTGATGAAACAATTCCATGTCAATTTCAGCTTCTGATTTCCAAGAGTTTTCATCTAATAGAAATAAGAACATGACTTAGTAAATTCTTGAACTTTTTACTCTATTGCTATCACAGTATTTTTAAAAATTAATTAATTAGGGATGAAGAGATGGCTTAACATTAAGGTGTTTGCATGCAAGGCAGAGGACCCGAGTTTGATTCCCCAGTAGCCACATAAAGCCAGACACACCAAGTGGCACATGCGTCTGGAGTTCATTTGCAGTGGCTGGAGGTCCTGGTACACCCATTCTTTATCTGCTTCCTTCTCTTTCTCTCAAATAAATTTTTTTTTTTTTTTTTTGGTTTTTCGAGGTAGGGTCTCACTCAAGCCCAGGCTGACCTGGAATTCACTATGTAGTCTCAGGGTGGCCTTGAACTCATGGCAATCCTCCTACCTCTGCCTCCCGAGTGCTGGGATTAAAGGCGTGTGCCACCACACCCGGCTTAATAAATATTTTTTAATTATTTATTTATTTATTTATGAATGAGAGAGAGAGAGAGAGAGAGAGAGAGAGAGAGAGAGAGAGAGAGAGAGAGAGGCAGATAGAAAAAGAAAGAATAGGCTTGCCAGGGCCTCCAGCCACTACAAACTCCAGATGCATGCACTATCTTGTGCATCTGGCTTTTATGTGGGTACTGGGGAATTGAACTCAGGTTTCTTAGGCTTTGCAGGCAAGTGCCTAAACCACTGAGCCATCTCTTCAGTCCTATCACAGACAGTTTTTTTTTGTTTTATGCAAATATCGCACTTTATTCAAACATCAGAAAAGAGGGAAGGGGAAAGAGTGGTATAAAGGAAAAGAAACACCCACCACCATATGACCTGATGAACTCATAAAGACCATCAGAAAGAGGAAAAAAGATAAAGGCTGCATAGGATCCAAGTTGGGGGTGGGGAGGGGAGCAAAGTTTGCACCACTAATATGTCTACTTACCAGAAACATTTTCCTGGAAAATAACTTTAGTTCCTTTTAGAAAGTTCTTGCCAATTAAAAACACTTCTTCCTCTCCTTTCACTGAACAGCTATGCAAGCTTTTCTTTAGTATCTCTGGTACTCCTGCTGGCTGAGCTGTGGATACACAGAAGCATTCCATTAAAAGAACCACGAACACTCAATTCTTACCTAAAATCAACTTGCAATTACCAATCTAATTTTATGACTTTTTTCCCCTCTTTTTGAGGTAGGGTCTCACTCTAGCCTAGGCTGACCAGGAACTCACTCTGTAGTCCCAGGCTGGCCTCAAACTCACAACGATCCTCCTGAGTGCTGGTATTAAAGGCATGCACCACCATGCCTGGGTAGAGTTGTTTTTATTGACCATGAATTTAACTTCCTTTATTCTACAACTTAGCCTTTACTGTAATAGAGAGCAGAAAAAAATACAGAAAAATTTTATAGCGATTTATAGCACTTGTAAGATTTTATAGGGATGGATAAGTAAATGTCAAAGTTGAAGGTTTTAGTTTATAATGTCATCTTAGTTTTCTCATTACATGAATAATATAAGTTTGAAAATATGCGATATTAAAGGCATGCATCAACACGCCCAGCTTCAGTATTTTTTAAAATTAAATTTACAGGCTGAGGTTCTAGCTTGGTAGAATGCATGTTCAAAATGCATGAAGCCCTGGGTTTAATACTCAGAACTAAACAAAAAAATAAATAAAATCAATCTTTAAGGAGCTATACACAGGAGTCAGAGACCCTATATAAAAAGAGCCACAGCCCTTGATCATCTTTATTTTATAGGGTTTAAAAATATTTTTATGTGTTTATTTCAAAGAGAGAGGGAGAAAGAAAGGGAGAGAGAGAGAGAGAGAGAGCCTCTTACAGATACAGTCTACAAAAATATAATCTACCACTTTGCGCATCTGGCTACCCCTGGATACTGGGATATTGAACTTGACACAGGAGACTTTGTAAGCAAGCCTTTAACCGCTGATCCATCTCCCCAACCCTGTTTTTGGGTTCTTTTCTTTTCTTTTCTTTTTTTGGAAACAAGCCATCACTCTGCAGCACAGGTTAGCCTCCTGCCCCAGGCTCACAAGAGCTGGCATTGTAGGCATGAGACACCGCCCCAGCTTTAAATAAAATTTATGACTCATAGTTTTATACATATTTATGGTGCTCCATACAATAATTTGATATATGTATATAATGATCAAATCAGGGTAATAACACTTCTATTTCTTCAAGCAATCATTTCTGATTGGAAACCTTATCTAATCCAGTTTCTCTAAACAAATGGCAACTATAATTATCAAAGAAATTCAAATAAATGTCCTATAGCTCTCTAACAAACAATATCTGCTGGCTGTAGAGATGGAACTCTGCACTTAAGAGAAAAGGCAGGAAGATCACTAGGCTACTTAGAGAGATCCCTATCTAAAAAGAAAAAGACAGTTGGGGGCTGGAGAAATGACTCAGCAGTTAAGGCACTTGCCCGGAAAGCCTAATGTCCTGGTTCAATTCCCCAGTACCTACCTAAAGTTAAATGCACAAAGTGGCCTCTCTCTCTCTCTCTCTCTCTCTCTCTCTCTCTCTCTCTCTCTCTCTCTCTCTCCTTTTTTCTCCTTTTAAATAAAAATTAAAAATATTAAAAAAATAACAGTTGGGCATGGTGGCATACACCTTTAATCCTAGCATTTGGGAAGCTGGGGTAGAAGGATCTCCATGAGTTTGAGGCCACCCTAGGCTAGAGTGAATTCAGGTCAGCCTGGACTAGAGTAAGACCAAGACCCTGTTACAGGAAACAACAAAACAACACAACAACAACAAAGCAAACATAAAAGGGTAATATAAGCATTCAGTAAAATCTACTACTAAAAAACTTGAAACCTACTTTCAAATTAGTAAAACATTGAAATTATAAAATATAAAATTCCTATGTAGGGCTGGAGAGATGGCTCAGCAGTTAAGGCACTTGCCTCCAGTGCCTAAGGCCCTGGGTTCAATTCCCCAGTACCCACATAAGCCAGAACCACAAGGTGGTGGCCCTGGTTCTCTCTCTCTCTCTCTCTCTCTCTCTCTCTCTCTCTGCTTGAAAATGAATAAATAAAATATTTTTTAAAAAAATTCCTATGTAAAAAATATATAGTTCTTTTTATAACTTCATGCTGTAAAGTTCTAACCAATAGAGGCTATTGCTATGATGAACTAGAAGATGCAAACTTGGCTCAACACTGCAATTCAAGTGAGTTACTATGGTAGCTAACTATGGTAGTTAAGAGGTTTTGAGGCTAGAGAGATGGCTCAGAAGTTAAAAGCCCTTACTTGCAAAGCCTGCTGGCCCTAGGTTCAATTCCCCAGCCTCCCCCACATAAAGCTGGACAGGCACTGTTTCCAGCAGCGACTCACAGACACATAGAAAAAATTATACATGTAAACTAAAAATATATATATATATATATGTTGTTGTTGTTGTTGTTTTGAGATAGGGTCTCACTCTAGCGCAGGCTGACCTGGAATGCCTGCCCACCTTGCCACTTTGTACATCTGGCTTTACATGGGGACTGGGGAATAACTCAGACCATGAGGCTTTCCAGGTAAGTGCCTTTAACTGCTGGGCCATCTCCTCAACTGTAGATATGTGATCTTAAGGAAAATACTTATCTGTATTATTTCAGTTTCATTAACTATAGAATAGAATCCATGGAAAGTGATGGTCTGAAGGTTAAACAATATAATGCTATGAAGTACTTAACAGAATTTCCGGCACAAAGCCGGGCCTGGTACAGCACGCCTTTAATCCCAGAACTGCTGTGAGTTTGAGGCCACCCTGAGACTACAAAGTAAATTCCAGGTCAGCCTGGGCTAGAGCAAGACTCTACCTTGAAAAGCAAAAAGAGAGAGAGAGAGAGAGAGAGAGAGAGAGAGAGAGAGAGAATATAATAGAAGGGGGTAGGGCAGGTAGATGCCCGGAAAATGTGCTCTCGTGGGGGCAGGTGGCAGAGAAAATGGAGGAGAGCCAAGATTCATCAATAAAATAAGATAGCTGACTGTCCACTATGAGACTTCCCACCTCTACCACATCTACCAGGGCCTAGGAGATATTGCAGAGGAAGAGGCGACATGAATACTGTTCTTTTTTTATTTTATTTATTCATTTTTCAAGCAGAAAGAGAGAGAGAGAGAGAGAGAGAGAGAGAGAGAGAGAATGCACAAGAGCCATCATCTTGTGGGTCTGGCTTATGTGGGTCCTGGGGAATTGAACCTAGGGCCTTAGGCACTGGAGGCAATTGCCTTAACCAGTGAGCAATCTCTCAAGCTCGAATACTGTTCTTACTGCTAGCCCGACGGTGGCAGACACAGTGATCAGTCAAAACCTATCAAAACAGAAACCTCGAGGCTATAGAGAACTGAACTAGATCAGAATGCCAACAAGTCTGCCATGGCTCAGGGAACATTGTGGAAGAGGGGTGGAAAGATTGTAAGAGCCACAGAGTGACTATAAGACCCACAGGGACTTAACTGAGGCCATCATGCTCCACAGTGGCAGGGCCATCAGGGTGGTGGGGGCTGGGGCAAGGCAATGAAATAGTATAACCTTTTTTTTTTTTTTTTTGTTTTTTTGAGGTAGGGTCTCGCTCTAGTCCAGGCTGACCTGGAATTCACTATGTAGTCTCAGGGTGGCCTTGAACTCATGGCAATCCTCCTACCTCTGTCTCCTGAGCGCTGGGATTAAAGGTGTGCGCCACCACGCCCAGTTGTATAACCTTTTATATTATATATAAAATAAAAAAATTAGAAGGTTCATTATAACTAGCTTTGTGTTTTCCACTGTATGCTACTGCTCCCTAATGCTGAGTGAGACAGGATAGGAGAAAGTTAAGGAGGTTTCAGCCACGATAGAGGCCCAGAGGAAACCAGAAGATGGCAAACACCTTATTTCTCATTTTGGCACAAGAAGGAACACTCCTAACTTGGATTAGACTCGTGCTTGACATTGTTCTACGACGCCCCCTGCTGTCTACAGTCGAATACACTATGATCCCAGCCCCACCCAGATATGGGCAGACTCAGATCTTTCCCCACCTACCTGAAACTAAACCCTATAAAGGTGGCAGCCTGGTGGGTCTCTATGCCCCCCTTTTTTTTTTCTGAGATCATTTCCATTTCCTGAGATCCTCTCATTTTGTCTGGTGTGTCCTGAACTTCCCCATGTGAGTCTTGGTTCCCAGCCAATCTAACCCTGTCTTTTAATGTTTCTAATGTCTCTCTGCTCTATCTGTCTGATGTTCTCTAATTTACCATGTGTGAATTCCCACTCGGGATCTGCCATGTAGGCTCTCCATCCCCCTTCCCCCCTTGAGAAAGTACATAGCCGATGCCAAGTGTGTTCCTCTCTCTAATCTCCCTGCTCTATCTGTTTCACCGTCCCTGAATTTATCATGTGCAGATTCCCACTCAGGATCTGCCACATGGGTGCTCTCATGTGTTTTCTGGGGCTGGGGAGTTGTTTGTTTTTCGAGGTAGGGTCTTGCTCTAGCCCAGACTGACCTGGATTCACTATGTAGTCTCAGGGTGGCCTCAAATTCACGACAATCCTCCTAATTCTGCCTCCTGAGTGCTGGGACTAAAGGCGTGAGCCACCAAGCCCAGCAAAAACATTTTTTAAAAAAATGAATAATCGCCAGACGTGGTGGCGCATGCCTTTAATCCAAGCACTCGGGAGGCAGAGGTAGGAGAATTGCTGTGAGTTCAAGGCCACCCTGAGACTACATAGTGAATTCCAGGTCAGCCTGGACTAGAGCAAGACCCTACCTCGAAAAAACAAACAAACAAAAAAAAAGAATAACAAAAGTAGTATCAATAAACAACAAAAGCTCTAAATGCCCAAGAAGTAGCAAGGTCATAATACCTGTAACAGTCTAACAGAAAATTTAATTGCTTTTTTTCATTTTTTCCACGCAGGGTCTCTCTCTAGCCTAGGCTGACCTGAAACTCACTCTGTAGTCCCAGTCTAGCCTCCAACTCTTGGCAATCTTCCTACCTTTGCCTTCTGAATGCTGGGATTAAATGCATGTACCACTACACCTGGCCTAGAAAATTTAATTGAAAAGAATAATACTCTTTTTTTTTGAAATCAAATATAAATTATAACAAAACAATGTCAAGTTTGGTAGTACAGGTCTATAATCCCAGCACTCAAAAAATATTGACTCTACCTCAAAATAAATAAATAAATAAGCCAAAGAAAATAAATCATAAGGGCTGGAGGGATGGCTTAACAGTTAACAACCCTTGCTTGCTTGGTTCGATTCCCCAGTATCCACATAAAGCCAGATGCACAAAGTGCCATGTGTATCTGGAGTTCACTTGCAGCAGCTAAAGGCTCTGGTGCCCATTCTCTCTCCCTCCCCCTCTCTCTAATATATATTTAAAAATCTTGAATACTGTTTGTTTGGATTGGATACAAAATGTCTCCCATAAGCTCATATGTTTGAGCATTTGGTCCCCAGATGATAGAACTATTTGGGAAGGTTGTGGAACCATTAGGAGGTAGAGCCTTGCTGGAGGAAGTGGGTCACTGGGGGTGGATATTGAGGGTCCTCACTTCCTATTCACCTTTTCTTCCTCATTGCAGAAGCAATGTGACCAGCTGGCTTCTGAGTCCTGCTGCCATGTCTTCCCCATCATGAGGGACTTATATCTCTCAAACATATAAGATAGAACAAACCCTTCCTTCCTTAAGCTGTTTGTCAAGTTTTTTCTTTTTTCAAGTTTTATTTATCTATTTAATAGGATAAAGAGAGGGAGTAGGCATGCCAGGGCTTCTAGACACTGTAAATGAACTCCAGATACATACACCACTTTGTGCATCTGGCTTTACATGGGTACTGAGGAACTGAACCATGGGTGTTAGGCTTTTCAGGCAAGCACCTTAACCAATGGGCCATCTCCAGCCCCATTTTTGCTTTTTCCAGGTAAGGTCTCATTCTAGCCCAAGCTGATCTAGAACTCATTTTGTAGTTCCAGACTGGTCTCAAACTCACAGCAATCGTTCTTCCTCTGCCTCCCTAGTGCTGGGATTAAAGGCAGGTACCACTATGCCCAGTTTGTTGTTGGTTTTTTGTTCAAAGAAAGGAGTGAAGTAACTAATACAGAAAATAGGTACTGAAAAGTGGGGAAGAATGTAGAAGAGTTTGGATCTTTGGGCTAGAAAAGCCCTTGAATACTTATAAGCAGAGCTTAGTGGGCCAGTGTAATAAAAATTTGGAAGACAAGAATGCTAAGAAAAATGCAGATTAAGTAGAAGCCAGGCTCATGGGGTTTCAGAGAAGAACGAGGAGTCTATCTGGGAACTGGGCTAGAGATAGTTCATATTATATATTGGCAAAGACTCTGGCTGTATTCTACCCATATCCTAAGAACTTGAATGAGGCTAAATTTGCATTTATTGGTAACAGACTCTGCATTTGGCAGAGGAAATTTCAAAACTGTGTAGCATTCAAGCTGTGGCATGGTTATAACTCACTGCTCTTATTCAGATTTACAAGCAGAAAACATGGAAAAAATAGAAGCTTAGAGAGGCAAGAATTTTAATCTTAAAGTTCTAGACAAGATTGCAGACAACAAAGCATCTGTAATTGTTAAAAAAAAATTAAGAGATTAATGTGATTAAAGAGAAGCCTCACTCTCTTCACTAAGATAACAGGTACCCTGAGGGCAAGACCTTCCCATTGAAGGCTCTCTAAAATTCTTTTTTTTTTTTTTTTTTTTTTTTTTTTTGGTTTTTCGAGGTAGGGTCTCGCTCTAGTCCAGGCTGACCTGGAATTCACTCTGTAGTCTCAGGGTAGTCTCGAACTCACGGCGATCCTCCTACCTCTGCCTCCCGAGTGCTGGGATTAAAGGCATGCGCCACCACGCCCGGCTTGCAAATTCTTTTGACAGAAGAGGATCTGATTGCTGCAAAGGGGCTCCCTGTTCCAGAATAACTGCCTGGGAAAGTGTTTGCACAGATTTAGCAACCAAGGCACAGGTGCTACTATAGCTCTGGCCCAAGGGGTCAGGCGCCACCCTGAGCTGGCAACAGAAACTGACACCCATATCCACATAGTACTGGTTTTGTAGGCATGAAAGATGCAAGATTGGGAAGAAGCTTATGGGAATCTTTCTCCTCAGAAAGACACTGAGGCTGAGCAACATGAGGCAAGGTCAGCTTCCTTACAAGGAGGCACTGCCTGAAGCTGTGAAGATGAAGCCTGAGTTGTCATGGAGATGTTGGAGAAGCCAGGACCATGGGACATCAGTCAAGGAAAACTACAGTCCCAGAGAAGAGCCAGCCAAAGATAGAGGCTATGTGTGCTATAAGCACCAGAGCTGGAGGGGTAAGGCTAGCCAAGCCCTTTGGAGCCCAGATGATTCTATCAGGATTCCCAGATGACAGACACAAACTCGAAGGATTTGGTGTGTGCCATCTGGGTTTCAGTTTTGCTTTTTTATGCTCTTTCCTATAGATGTATTCATTCCTCCTTTGTGGAATGGGATTGTCTACTCTCCATGCCATTTTATATTGGAAGTATATACTTTTTTTTTTAAATAGGGGATAAGTTAGGAGAAGTTTTGAACATTTTTTTTATATTTTATTTATTTATTTGAGAGAGAAAGAGAGAGAGGCAGAGAGAGAATATGGGTGTACCAGGGCCTCCAAGCCACTGCAGATGAACTCCAGACACATGCGCCCTCTTGTGATTCTGGCTGTATATGGGCACTGGGGAATCGAACTCTGGTCCTTCTGCATTGCAGGCAAACGCCTTAGCCACTAAGCCATCTCTTCAGCCCAGTTTTGAACATTTTTAAGGCTGTTAAAGAATATGGAGCTGGGTGTGGTGGTGCATGCTTTAATCCCAGCACTTAGTAGGCAGAGGTAGGAGGATCACAGTGAGTTTGAGGCCAGCCTGAGACTACACAGTGAATTCCAGGTCAGCCTGGGCTAGATCAAGACCCTACCTCGAAAAACAAAACAAAACAAAGGAAAACAAAAGAAAGAATATGGAAATTTTTTATTTGGACTGAATGCATTTTGCATCATGAGGTGACCTTTAAGCTATTGAGGCCAGGGGAGGAATACTGTAGTTTGAATGCAAATCACCCCCATAGGATCATATGTTTGAATACTTGGCCTCCAGTTCTAGCACTGTTTGAGAAGATTGTGAGCCTTTAGAAGGCAGAGCCTTCTTGGAGGAAGTGAGCCACTGGAGGTGGGCCTGACCCCACTTCTTCTTCTTTTTTTTTTTTTTTCTTGACCCCACTTCTTTTTTTTTTTTTCTTGACCCCACTTCTTTTTCATCTCTTTACTAACTTATAGCAGATGTAAGATGATCAACCAGCTTCCCACTCCTGTGCCAAGCCTTCCCCACCATGATGAACTGTATCTCTGGAACTATAAGTGTAAATAAACCTTTCCTTCCTCAAGCAGCTCATCAGGTACTTGATCACATCAACAAATAATATATCTTAAGGGAAAATTCCCATATTTATTACGTGCAATCATCATTAGAGATAATGAATGATCCTGGGACATCAGACTTTGTAAGTAATCATCTTAAACAGCTGAGCCAAATCTCTAGCCCTAAAATTACTTTTTAAATTATATAAAATATTTTTTAAAAAGTAAAATTAATGTATGATAACAGAAAACCACAAACGCTAAAAGCATATTGTGTACAACTTGTAGGGATTACTTGTTTTTCCCAGTCTGGTCTTGAATTCTTGGACTCAAGAGTAATCTTCACAAGTAACTGAGGCCACCATGTTGGACTCTTAAATATAGCTTTTAAAATATTTCAGGTTTTGCATGATCACAGTGAGAGTGTGTGAAACATCTAAAACTTACAGACGTCTGGAAGACTGATAAAAAATTTAAAACTCTATATAATTACTATCTTCATATTTTCTTACTTACTACACAAAATAGGAGAAGAGGGTGTTTGCAATGTCAAAGTGGATCCATCTTTCCTCGGGATATTAACTCGAAAAACCAATCTGGCACGAGTGCTTTTTTTCTTGGAGCCAGCAATTCCTATTCTGGCTTCAACATCAGCATTCCTCAGCTTCAATATTCCTACACAGTCCACCCTAACACAGAACAAAATATATCAATTAACATGTTGTTGTATAAATAGTACAATGTTCTTAATCAAACAAGATTCCTTTGAAAAAAAACCTGCTTTTCCATTAATTCTTTGAATATGTAATATAGTCATAAGGTTCCAAACTCAAAGAACACAGGATAAATGCTAAACATTCATTCTTCCTAACTTGTCAATCTTTTGTTTATAATGAACAAAACAAAAAATGAAATTACATTTTAAAATCTGAACACATAAAATTTTTTTGTTTTTAAAGCTAGTTTTTCTTTTAACAGCTATTTTAGATATTAAAATAAAAAGGGTTATACTTTTTATTCAGTAACTATGCTCAAAAAATGGAATAATATAAAAGAATTAGTCAGTATGTTATAGAATAACATTTAATGATATGGTAAAATACATATTAACTGAAAAGCAGATTACCAAACAATGGGCATGCACTGTTAATCTCAAAATAAAATACAAAGAAAAACATTAAAAAAGTGCTTCCTAGCCAGGCTTGGTGGCACACACCTTTAATCCCAGTATTTGGAAGGCAGAGGTAAGAGGATCCTGTGAGTTCAAGGCCAGTTTGAGACTACAGAGTGAGTTCCAGGTCAGCCTTGGCTACAGTGAAACCCTACTTAAAAAAAAAAAAAAAAGAGGTTCCTCATTTTAGAAGAGGTGGTGGGAAAGATTGTAAGAGTCAGAGTGTGTAGAAATACCTGGAGGCAAAGTGTCCTGTCCCCAACCCTACAGGGATTCACCTACCCCACAGGAACTGACTGAGGCCTTCATGACCTCACAGTGAATACCATACCTGCACTGAGAAGGGCTCCCAGGGTAATAGAAGCAGGGTTGAGGGGATAAAAGAGTATAACCTGTTATTATATATATATAATTTTAAAAACTTTTTTTGAAAAGTGGTTCCTGAGCCAGGCGTGGTGGCGCACGCCTTTAATCCCAGTACTTGGGAGGCAGAGGTAGGAGGATCGCCATGAGTTCAAGGCCACCCTGAGACTACATAGTGAATTCCAGGTCAGCCAGGGCTAGAGTGAGACCCTACCTTGAAAAAACAAAAAAAAAAAAAAAAAAGAAAGAAAGAAAAGAAAAGAAAAGTGGTTCCTGGACCTTTGTGGTGGCACAGGCCTTTAACCCCAGCACTTAGAGGCAAAGGTAGGAGGATCACCGTGAGTTCCAGGCCAGCCTGAGACTACATAGTGAATTCCAGGTCAGCCTGGGCTAGAGTGAGATCCTACCGCAAAAAAAAAAAAAAAAAAATTAAAAAAAATAATAATAATTTTAAAAAGTGGTTCGTTCTGCAAAGTCAAGTTTAAATGGCCTATTTTTTTTTGTTTGTTTGTTTGTCTGTGACAGGGTCTCATGTAGCCCAAGCTGGTCCTGAACTCCTACTAGCACCGCTCAAGTGCTGGGATTAAGGACATGATCCATTATGCTTGGCTTTGGTTTTATTACCCTCCCATTATGTGTAGGTATTATCTATTATCAGGCACTGTGAAATCATGATCATCAGGGCCATTTTGTGTCTAGAAGTTTGTGTTTTTAAGCAGTCCTACCCTTCCTTTGGCTCAACTTTTTTAAAATAATAAATAAGTACATAAATACTTACATTTTTTTCTCCAGTGCTGGAGATCAAACCCAGGGTTTTGTTCATGCGAAACATGTACTCTACCACTGAGCTTCACCTCCAGCTCCTATTGTTTTTTTACTTAAGAAATGATTCCAGTGTGTAGCCCAGACTGTCATCAAACTACAAATCTTCCTGCTTCAGCCATTCCAGTGCTAATATTATAAGCATGGGCCATCATGCCCAGATTTTCCATGCTATTTTATAATTAGTTACTTCCTTCCGTTCCTCCTCTACCATATACCTTTATTTAAATATTTTTCAAGTTACATGTTAAAAATTTCTAAAAAAATTTCCCTTTCTATTTAGTCTTTTACCCATCTAACTTCAAATTTTAACATCTCAAGAGAACATTTCAAGCAGTGCAAATGAGTAAGACAAAACACATGGTCTAAACTGACAGCACTGAAGAGGAGGCTGAAGTGGAAGGATCATGATTTTTAGGTCAGCCTGGGCTATAAAGTGTGTTCCAGATCAGCCTAGACTAGAGTAAGATACTATCTCAATAAACCAAACCAAAATGAAAACAAAATAAAACAAACAAAAAACCCACCATAGTTTAAGGATATGCTTTTTAATCTATGCAAATAAAAATAGAAGATGAATTTAGACTTTTCTTTTGCAAGTGAATTTTATTTTTTTGCAAATGAATTTTTTTAATCCCAAGAGCTAGGATTATATGAATGAGTCACCATGTTATTTTATGCAGTGTTAGTGATCAACCTAGGGCTCTAGACAAGCGTACTACTACCAACTGAGCTATAGCTCAACCCTTGGCTATGTAATTTTTTTCTTTTTTTTAAAAAAAATATTTTATTTATTCATTTTTAAGAGAGAGAGAGAGAACACCAGGGCCACTACTTTGTGGGTCCTGGGGAATTGAACCTGGGGCCTTAGGCACTGGAGGCAAGTGCCTTAACGACTGAGTCATCTCTCCAGCCCTTTATTTTCAATATTAATATAAATCTCAGTAAGTCTCTAATTTTGCAAAAAGAAGGCCTTCCATATGGCACTCATTTGCCTGCATTTCACCATGGTAATTCTTTAGCAAAGGGTAAAAAGAATTTAATTCATCATCATTCTGTAAAAAAATTTTTTTTTTTTTTTTGGTTTTTCGAGGTAGGGTCTCGCTCTAGCCCAGGCTGACCTGGAATTCACTATGTAGTCTCAGGGTGGCCTCGAACTCACAGCAATCCTCCTACCTCTGCCTCCCGAGTGCTGGGATTAAAGGCGTGCGCCACCATGCCTGGCTAATTTTTTAAAAATAATATTTAAAACTTTTTTTTTTTTTTTTTTTTGGTTTTTCGAAGTAGGGTCTCACTCTAGTCCAGGCTGACCTGGAATTCACTATGTAGTCTCAGGGTGGCCTTGAACTCATAGTGATCTTTCTACCTCTGCCTCCCGAGTGCTAGGATTAAAGGCGTGTGCCACCACGCCTGGCTATAAAACCTCAAAATCTTCTATTCACTAAAACCAGAAACCCTTTTCTATGAAAAAAGTGTAATATGTAATAAAAAAAATTCTTACTAAGTACTTACGCCAGTGTCATGTTGTTGCTGGGATCAAGGCCAACTTCTATAACAGTAGTACCTTCAATGTCCACTTCTTTGCAAGGGGTTGTATTTCGCCCAGTTACTCTACAGGCCTGATAAAATCCATGTGGTTTCACTCGACCAGAATCATTGCCCACAAACACCTGCAACACTACTGGTTCATTATGGCCTTCCAGCTGAAACCAGGTAACATGAGACAGAAACACTAATTAGCATTTGAAATAAGCTCATTATAAAATTAAACATTTAAGATCAAATCTTATATTTCTAACAAGATTACAACAGAGAAGTAATTTACACCCTAAAGAAAAATAGGTAAAACTTGTTTTGTGTGGTGTTAGGGATCAAATGTAACTACTCACAGGCCAACAATCTACCCTTGAACCACCCACCCAGCCTATAAGGAGAATTGGGTAAGTTTCTGCAGAAGACTATGGTATTGATTTTGCAGTAACTATATCTTAGTAAAAATTTAACATGTTCTATGTTAAATTTTCATATAGCCTATTGATTTATATAGGTAGATGAGAATTAATACACACTTGCAGATGTCTAAACACTCAACTGTGTTAATGGCAACATCTTCATTGTCAAATGGAGCATAAATGCTAAATTTTTACTCTACTGAAGCCGTTTGATTTGAAAAGTATATGAAGTACAGCTATACAAATAATAAGAAAATGAACTCACATTAAAGACTAGATACATACAAACAAGATCATAAAATCCAGGGCCAGAACATTATGGTTTGAAAAAGTGCTAGCTTAAATTAAGATGCATCATCATTACAGACCACTAACAAGTCTTTTATAAGTTAAATTATAATTCACATGTGGAATAAAAAGCATTTGAGGAAAATGTTTCCATTCCTAATTCTTGATAAGGCTTATAGTTCAATATTGAAGCTGATCATAAAGAATGAGAAAAGTGCCAAGCATGGTGGCACACACCTCTAACCTCAGCATTGCGGAGGCAGAGGTAGGAGGACTGATGTGAGTTTGAGGCTAGCCTGAGGCTACATAGTGAATTCCAGGTCAGCCTGGGCTAGAGCAAGACCCTACCTTAACACCCCCCTTCCAAAAAATGAGAAAAGTAACAAAATAACTTATACATTGAGTGCATATACATTTTTAAAAAAACACACATCTTCTCTATTCCAACATAATGGTATCTATGAAAACTGCTTTATCATAATCAAGAAAACAAGCAAACAGCAACTGTTAGATGGCCAAATCTAGACCCATGCTGGCATACAAAGGGTACAAATAATTTTTGTTGAATAAAAAATAAACTTACTTTTAAATTTTTGTTTATTTATTTACAAGAAAAGAGAGAGAGAGACCATACACCAGGGCCTCTTGCCACTACCAACAGATGCATATACCACACCTTGTGTATCAGGCTTAATGTAGATACTGGGGAATCAAACCCAGACTGTCAGACTTGCAAGCAAGCACCTTTAACCTCTGATCCATCTCTCCAGCCCTAAGGTTAGTTTATTCTCTACCATAATCAGATAATTCATCTAATAATATACCCAACTAAGCAAGCACTTAGACAAAGCATAAAGTCATGCAATTAAATTAAAAAATTAATCAAGTAAAACATCCAGCTAGAAAAATATATCCATAAAATGTAACTTGAACTTCTCATTTGTCTTTTATTTGTGGGTTTGAAGAATTGGAATGAGTTAGTGTGGGAATATTATGGTAATAAAGACTGTACATGCCACTATTAATCAACCTTACAACACTCATGGTCAATTTTCCCAATCCTAATTTTCAGACATGTTTTCATTGACATATGAAAGTACAACTCTACTATAGTCCTGAGATACTGTTTAGCTAACACATTTACACAAATTGTACTTAGTAAGAATCTGGCATGTAACTAGCCTCTATATGTAGTAGTTTGCAAGCAGGAGGAATACTTCTTAGATATCCTGCACTACATTTTTTTAAAATCTTCAAATAGTAATATTCTTGTTTGAGACAGGGTCTCTGGTATCCTATGCTGGCCTCAAAAAATCAGTGTAGTCAAGGATGTCCTTAAACTCCTAATCCTATCTCCACTTTCTGAGTGCTAAGATTACAGGCATGTGCTACCATGCCCATTTTATGTGATGTTGAGGACTGAACCCAGGGAATTGTGAAGCTAAGCAAGTATATTCTACCAACTGAACTATATCCCCCAAATCACAATATCAAAGTTATATATTAACACATTCTTTTCTGAGTTAAATAGTTCTGATTAGCCACTTAAAATATTATTTTCAGGCTGGAGAAATAGCTCAGTAGTTAAGGCGCTTACCTGCAAAGCCTAATGACATGGGTTCGATTCCCCAGTACCCACATAAAGCCAGATGCACAAAGTGGGGCATGCATCTGGAGTTCATTTGCAGTGGCTGAAGGCTCTGATGTGCCCATATTCATTCTCTCTCCTTCTCCTTCTCTCTCCCCCCTCTCTCTCTGGTTGTAAATAAATAAATATTTTTAAAATTATTTTCTGGCCAGGTGTGGTGACACACACCTTTAATCCCAGCATTCAGGATGCCAATTTGAGACTACATAGTGAATTCCAGGTCAGCCTGGGCTAGAGGGAGACCCCACTTCAAAAACCCAACCTCCCCAAACAAACAAAATAACTTATTTTCTGGGCTGGGGAGATAGCTCAGCAATTAAAGAGGCTTGTTTGCAAAGCCTGCCAGTCCTGCTTTAACTCCTTAGTACTCACATAAAGACAGACACACAAAGTGGCACATGCATCTAGAGGCCCTGGTACAACCCTTACACGCACGTACATGCTGTGCACGCTTTCTCTCTCTCTCTCTCTCTCTCTCTCTCTCTCTCTGCTTGCAAATCAAAAAAAAAACAATTTTTTTTTTTTTTTTTGGTTTTTCAAGGTAGGGTCTCGCTTTAGCCCAGGCTGAACTGGAATTCACTATGTAGTCTCAGGGTGGTCTTGAACTCATGGTGATCCTCCTACCTCTGCCTCCCGAGTGCTGGGATTAAAGGCGTGCGCCACCACGCCCGGTTTAAAACATATTTTTTAAATCTTGTTTTCCAGGCTGGGGAGGTGGCTTTGTAGGTAAGAATACTTGCCACACAAGCATGAGAGTCTGAGTAGGTCTGATCTGCACTAAGTTCAATTTCCCAGAACCATGGAAATAGCTGGGAATGGCCATGCATGCTTAGAAACCCAGTCCTGTGAGTGTGGAGACTGGGAAACAGCTGGAGCTCACTGGTCAGCTAGTCTGACCAAAAAGGACAGCTACAGTTCATCGAAAGGCCCCATCTCAAGGCATCATGCAGATGAGTGTTATCAGAAGACACTCGGTGTTCTCTCTGCATATACAAACCACACATTATGTGCTCATGTCAGAAAAGCTTACTTTTCAAGTTATTCTTGAAAATATCTACCATATTTCTTTGCATTCACTTTAAAATTCTTTCTTAAATATCTCAGTTGTGATGAATCTAGTACAGTATCAAATATAGAAAGAAGATAATTCTTGATTTGCAGATATTTTACTTTTCTGGACATATTCTCATCTCTCAAATGAAAACTTCAGAGAGAAGTGCTAGCTTAGACCTGAAATCCCAGCCAGAGGATTCTCATGAATTCAAGACTAATGTACACTATATGACACGAGTCTCAGAAAACCAAAATTAAATAAACTAAAAACTCAAATGGTATCAAAGTGATATTTGGCTTTCAGTCCAATTAAGACTTCTACTCTATTTTCTTTTTTTTTTTTTCCTTTTCTACTCTATTTTCTTTTATTCAGGGATTTTATAATCCCTGCATTAGACTTCTACTCTATTTTCTTTTATACCAAACTAATAAGTCTACCACTGTTTTAGGTAGCTTTTGCTTAGGTAAAAGTAATTTCTTCATGTGTTACTAAGTAAATACCTTTACGGTAGGAAAACCTTGCTGTGTTCGATCTTTTACTGAGCCACGGCTGCCTTCAGTCAGGTAGCGAGCTCGGTGCTGGGTCTCAGGCTGCACAACTATCTTCAGCTCCTTTCCCTCACTTTTAACAGGATACTGTCCACACAACATAGGGCTCTTCTTTACTCCACTTCCTTTTTGGTTGTCCAATGTTCTGAGAAACAAAGCACAGCATGAAGAAAATATCAAAAATAGGTTTCTATGAAAGCCATCTCAGATAAAGGAAGAAACAAAATAGGCAATATCACTGAGCACACTGCTTAGCTTATTGACAAAATAAAATACAGTCTAAAGGAAGATGCATACTATAACCAAAGTATCTTTAAGAACATTTTAAAACAGTTGGCCAGGAAAGAAAGAATGCAGATGTGAGTATTAAGAATACTAGGAGGAAGACAGTACACTAAACTAAATTTTCACATTGTAACTTAGTTAAAATAAAACTTAAAAATTACATATGATTCTTACATAAAGTTAAAAGATTATTACTATTATTTTAAAATCAGACTTGCAAAGCAAATGGAAAATCTAAGTAGGAGTAGCAAAAACAAATATACCAGCACATATACATTTAAAAAGCCTAAAAAAATTCAATGATGAAGGTAAAAATGTAGTATATTCTTTTGGATCTTTCTCTCAGTGTATCAAAATGAAAAATTTATAATAAAAAATCAGTGATACAATTTTTATTGGGAAATTATTTGTTATACTATAATCTTCCCTACAAATCTGACTTTTCAGATTATTTTTTTGCTTGTTTGTTTTTCAAGGTAGGGTCTCACTCTAGCCCAGGCTGACCTGGAATTCACTCTGTAGTCTCAGGGTGGCCTCGAACTCACGGTGATCCTCCTACCTCTGCCTCCCGAGTGCTGGGATTAAAGGCATGCGCCACCACGCCCGGCCAGATTATTTTTAATCTGTGATTGAAGGTGCCTTGTTAGCGCAGTAGGTAGTGCATCAGTCTCATAATCTGTGATTGATTAGAGTTCTCAATAAAATTTTTGAGTTTTATAGCATTAATATAACATTTTTTTTAAAGTCAGGGTCTCATGGCCTTGAACTCAATATATAGTCAAGGATGACTGAATATCTATCTGACCCTCCTGCCTCCACTAAATGGTAGAATCACAAGTGTGTATCACCACACCCCACTTATATAGTACTGGGGACTGAACTCAGGGCTTTTTATAGGCTAGGGAAGCAACTTTACTAACTGAGCTACATCCCCAGACCCCCTCCCCCCTTTTGGATGAAGTTTAGAAAGATTAGATTATAGATAGGATTTAAGAGAAGGAGAATACAGAGCTCTTACCCAATACAGGTAAGAGGGGGCTCTGGAGAAGTCAGGAGAAAGAAGGTAAAACTTCCATGAAGGGTCTTGAGGGGACTGTGCCCCATTCTTTTTTTTTTTAATTGTGGCAGTGGGAAGGGAGTGTGCTGGTGATGGTTTTGCTTTTCTTTGGTTCTGGTTTTTGAGATTGGGTCACATGTAGTTTAGGCTGGCCTAAAATTTACTATATAGCAAAGGATGACCTGATTAATCCTCCTGCTTCAACCTTCCATGTGCTGGGATTATAGATATGTGCCACCATATCTAGCTCTAAAATTAAGTTTTAACATCTGTTTGTTTATAATGCATTTACTATGAGGAATGTAAATTCAAATAAAATATCCAAAATGGTTAGTTGAACATCAATCAGGCTAGAACATTTGATCTATAAATTAGCTAAAGCATTCCAAAAACCTTATGAAAATAGGTATTAAATACTAGAAGAAATTACCACTATTTTTTCCTTTTGAGTAACATGAAACAGATTTGAAATTATCTATATACATTCTTGAAGATTCAGGATCTGTCCTGATCCCAGGAGGAATATCATGACCTCAAAATAGAGGGGCTATAAGGAGCCTTAAACCTGACTCTAATGTTTAGCACTCCAGGTGTAACCAAGTTGTTGCCTCAATGGTCAAGAACAAAGGGAAGAAGAAAGCATCGGCCTCAATGAAAATGGATCCTGTGGCTGGGGGAAAGACACTGAGGCAGAAATGCCGTTAAGACTAGGTATGAGGTTAAGTTTTAAGGGTAAATGCGATGCTTCAATTTCTTCATAATCCCTGAATTTTATACATGAAACATAACAGGAACTAAAGAAATGTTTGTTGATGAAGGCAAATAGGAAGAAAAAATAAACAAAGAAGAAAAGCAGAGAGAAAATGGAGCTTTTCAAATGTTAAGACCAGATCTTAACTGGACAAGGAGTGCCGTTCATGTAAATTTGACATAAGTCAGATTACCTGTATAAGTCATTTAAAAGGCCCTGGAAGAATAAATTCTATGAACAAAACAAGCAGGTTGAAGCTGGAACAATGGGGCAAGAAACACTGTTTTTCTTTGCATCATTCTGAGTTAATTCAGAAATAGTGTACAATTCTTTACACATGAAATTCTTTAACAATCTGTTTTGTATTCATCTTACTAGCAAAACCAAAAATTGACATATTGAAGCTATATGAAAATATCCCCCACAAATACATAAAAGAAATAAAAGAAATTATTGCAAAATGATGATAGCACAGCTGTAGTGAATGATTAAATCATGGGTTATTTATCTTGTGTTTTTTCAAATATTTATGATTAACATGTGTCTTATAATAAAAATGGGAAAATTTTAGGTTGAACTATTAGGAAAACTTAAAAATGTTAATTCACTTGACCAGATACAGTTTTTATCTTATGCTAACCAAGTTATTATGAGGGTAAATAAAAATGAATTTTACTACTCTAATAACACAAGTGTCTTATTTGGAATGAAGATCTGTTGAGAGAGTTAACAAAGTATGCATGTTAAGAATAAAAGAAGACCAATACATGGAATTGAAATGCAGACCCTTTTTGTCTTCTTTCTCCTTTCTCTGTTTTTTTTTTTTTTTTTTTTTACTTTTTCTTTCAAGAAAAGAATCTTGCTAGGTAGTACAGGCAGGCCTTGAATTTACTATAAATCCATGCTGGCTTCGATCCCACAATTCTCCTGCCTCGACCTTCTAATTGCTGGGTTTACAGGAATACAACATCATACCTGGCTCTGAAATTGTATTTTAGAAATCATAAAAATATCTTCATCTTCTAAGTTTAAATGTGAAAATGGAACACATGCATATTAAGATATATGGACATGTAAAACAATAAAAACTAATTCTTGGAAAAGTGTCATCTAAATTATAAAAATGTTTATTTTTTGGTTTATCAAGGCAGGATCTCACTCTAGTCCAGAGGGACCTGGAATTCACTATGTAGTCTCAGGTTGGCCTCAAACTCACTGCGATCCTCCTACCTCTGCTTCCCAAATGCTGGGATTAAAGGCATGTGCTAAAGAGGTTTAAATTAATAACTTTAAGGTAGAATACCTTATTGTTTTAAAAATTAGGAAAGCAGTAATTAATAGAGACAGGTGATTTTTGGGTAGTACTTGTTATCAAAGCCAGGGGTTCCATGCTACCTATGATCTATACCCCAAGCTGGAATGCTATTTCTAAGTGACAACTACAACAGAAAATCTACTGCTGTGGCATATTCTATTCAGAGGTCATAAATGACATTTTAATTCCTTCATGATAGGTAATCCTTTTGGTTGTCACAAAAATAATTTTCATTATAAAATGCCTAAAATAAGTTTTATATCCACATGATATCATGTTCTAACTTCTAAGAATCAAGAAGGAACATGGGATTACTGATTCTCAGTACATTGAGCTGAAGAATTTACAAATGGTTAGTTACATTTAAATACAAAACCATTTTGTTAGTTTTTTTTTCTTAATAAACACTCTAAGTCATAAAAAATGGTCTTTGCATCCATGTGTTATCAAGATTTCTATGTGGTTTCATGAAGATTAATTAATTTGTTATGTAAAACATAGCTAGAAAGTTCATTTTCTAAATATTTAGCATTATATAAAACTTCAAATTGTGAAACATTAGACCTAAGATTATGTATAATTTATCTCTTAAAACATTTTAAAATTTCAGGTTTCTAACATCTTTCTCATTGTTGAAGAAATACACAATTAGTTTGAGACAGCAAGGCCTATTGTTCCAGGTATTTACATTTTCATCCTTTCCCCAATATATTTCTCACAAATTTAAATTTGAACTTTCATCATTTCCATATACTTTTGTCACATAATTTCCCATTACCTAAGAAGGTGGACATTTCTTCTGCTGCTTGATGGAATTTCTGCTCCATGAATTATTTCATGAAAGATTTTGTCTTGCCCAATGGCATTAAATTTTCCCTGGTTAACCTCAAATCATTTTAAAGATATATCTATCACACAAAAGCATAAGTAAGCAGAAAAGGTGCAGGTCAAGTAATCTTTTCAATTAACAATGCATATACTGTGTTGACTCTCCCTAAACCAAAACTTTGCTTGTATGTACTTATTTTGAAATTTTATTTTCAAGTAAAGTTCCATGGTGCAATGGTTAGCACTCTGGACTCTGAAACTTTATTTTAGTACAAATATGAAAATCTCTTTAATTGGAACTTTATAAAAGACCTTCTCCACTGAAACCCAAATAAATAAAGCATGCATTTAATGACTTTCATGATCTGTGCTACGAGTCACCTTTACTTGTGAATTACAGTTTTCATTAAGTTTCAAAGCCTTATCCTATATTATAGTTTTATAAATATTAAGCTCCAGTATGTTTAATTCTTAAATTCCAAAATTTTAGGAAAGACTATATCTGTTTTAAGAAATATCCTAACCTAGACTTTCCAAAATTGAAGCACAGTTAAATTATTATTTCACTATAAAATCCTAAAGGAATTTTTTCTTTCCTTTTTTGAAGGCACAATCTCACTCTTATCCAAACTGGCTCTGAACTCATGGTGATACTCCACCTCAGCTTCTCTAGTGCTGGGATTAAAGACATGTGCCACCATGCCTGGTTTAGGAGTTTTTCTTTTTTAATTAGTTTTTTAGATTAGCAATGGGATTCATTATGACATTTTATACATATGTATTAAATTTTATACATACGTGAGTATGGACTAATTTTTGCTTAAATGGCCACTACTACTTTTAAATATACAGAGGAAATATTTAAAAACAAATTTATTACATATTAAGAAAATACTATCTAATCATATTTTAATATAACAGAGATCAAAGATGTCATCAAGTAGTAAGCCAATCTAAAGCTTCTGGACCACTTCCTTTAACAAGCTGAAATTATAAAGGAATTCTGTGTTACCCAAAGATTAATACCCTGCCTCCCCAAAATGTAATTCTTCAAATCTAGTGAGCTACAATTTTACTAAACTATGTTGAATAAACATTACTAGATTATATTGAATAAACTGTAGAAAAATCTACAGTATAAAAATCTAAGTCCAGCAGTTAAGTATTACAATTAGAGTACTAAAAGAATCTAAAGTTAAAATAAGTCATATTACTCTGTATTATAGCATGAAATATTCTATAATATTGCTACTGAAATAGATAGTGAATAGTATATAGCACAGATGAAAAAACTCAAATGTTTACTATGATCCTGTTCCGTCATCTTTCAAATAAGTAACACAGAATCACAAAAAAATAGAGATTTTTTTTAAAAAATCCTGAATTGTCCCAATGTATCAAAGAAAAAAGCTTAAAACACATGAACCTAAATAATAAGAATCCAGTCATCCATTTTCTTCTTGTTTTAGTTAATTAAATATGAAAAACAAAAACCTAAAACTCTCTCAAAAATATAATGATAATAAACTATAGGAAATACACCGTTAAAGAGAACAAATTAGTTTCTGGAGAATGTTGTAAGTTGTTTTAGCTAAAAGTCATTGTATTGCTACTTATTTCTGTAAGTAAAAATGTTTTAAAATTCTTTTATAATATAGATCCATTTGAAATGTAAAAATTATTTCAAAACAGATTATTTCATTTTCTACTACCTAACTATACCCATAAGATGCCTATTGCTATAATCTATTGTTATTTTATATTTTATCTAATAAAACTTGATAATTTTAATATTTTCATTTATTTCAATGATATAATCAGCATCTTTGCTGTATATGCAAACTTGAGCTGAGCAATTAAGAAAAGTTGGGAATGATTTTTTTTGTTTTGCATAATGGTGATAGAACTTTAAAAATGTGGATACCAACCCATTTCCAGCTTTTGAGTTGCCTTTGTTGTCCGTGGTAAGCTGAGAAAGCACATAGTGAGGTGCTTTGGCACTGTCGGCATCAAATATATCCATATTAGATTCTTCACAATCTCGTCGTTTGACCCCCGGCCTCTGCTTTGGATTTCGTTTTCGTGATTTACGAGGTACCTCAGTGTTATCATTGTAGGAACTGGTGCTCATGTTACTGAAGTTGGAGGGGGAATCCTCCATCCACATACTGCAGCTCTGCTCAGATTCCAATCCACACCCCTCATCCTGGCAGGACATCCGACTGTTATCCAGCAAGTCCTCAGGTGGTGGTGAGATGTACAAAACTGTGTGCCTCTTCGGGGTTGATGGATGCTGCTGGACTGTGTTACTGGTTAACTGCTTTTCACTTACCCCTCTGTTACTTACCCCCACGGCTGAGGAGCAGCTTTCCACTTGCATAGCCTTGCTGTCGGTGACTGAGGTAGAATAAATGGTAGGGCTGGAAGAGGTGGTAAAGGAGCTGCAAGCACCGCCCATGGAGGAAGAGGAGGGAGCTGAAGAAGCATCTGCAGTGTACAATTCAACAGTAAATACACTATACATGTTTTCACCTATGCTGGCTAGCAGTCCCATTGAAAATGTGATTTGTGAACTGATTGTTTTTCCCCATAATGAATAGTTGGAATTTGGTTACGTTTTAGAATAGAAATGTTTCAAGCAATACAAGGCCTAAGAAATACAATTTTTAAATGCCCAAATAGCATTATTTTACTTGCATTATAATTGAGAATTTTAAAATCTAATTTAGTGTTTTAAGCTGTAAAGCAAGAATAAAGTTTTTATTGCCTCAGCTGCACGTTTTGTTGAATTTTAATCATTTAAAGTAATAAAGAAAAACCCCAATATGAAATATATGCTTGTGGTCCACATTCAATGCCAATTAAATAATTCATTATAGAATTTGAAAAGTGGGACTGTGCTTAGCCACAAAATATTAAAATAAGTTTCTAACCTATGAAGCAGAGAACTACAGGTCATTTTTAATGCAGACACTCCCTGCTTCAGAGGCAAATCCTGGAATAAAAATATGAGAAAATAAATGAGAAAAGAGCTGCTGATTATTCCAGATATCAATTATAAAATGAGAAATAAATAGAAAAATATATAATCAACTGAATTGGAGACAAAATGGAACTGGTACCATCACTATCAATGATTGTAAAATCTATGAGAAATAAGATGACAATTTGGAACATACACTCAGTTATAAAAGTTCAATTTGGAACACGCTCAGTTATAAAAGATAAACAAGTTTTAATCACTGAGATCCTCAGAAATTGGAAATGACACTTCAAAAACATGAGTGAAAAGAGTCATCCTTTAAGAATGAATAAAAAGCAGAAGACTAACTACTAAATAGATTGTTCTTTTTTTGTTATTTGATTATGTGCTTGGAAACTGATTACCACTGATTACTACCTCTCTCTTTTTGTTTTGTTTTTCGTACCTCACTCTTTTAAAGGACCTGCTTAACTGTGACAATCAGAGAATTTCCTAAGGACAGTAAATAGTTAATTCTATTGTCTGAAGCCAACCCCCCCCCCCCAAAGCATGAAATGTCTAGAGAATTAGACTTAATTCCTATGAAACGATTTCTTTCTTTTTCCTTTTTTTTAAAAGACAAATTCTCACTTTTATAGCTCAGGCTGGCCTGAATTAACTATGTAGACCAGGCTGGCCTTGACCTTGTCTCAGCCTTTCGAGTGCTGCAATTAAAGGCATGAACAAAAAAAGATGATTTAAGTAGATTCTCCTAGACTATGTGGCAACCATTTTCAGGACTACCATGAGTAGTCTTGAAAATACTACTTCAGTCTGTAAAAGCACAACTTCAGAGTCATACTTACACTGCTTAGGCTGGAAGTTGTTTATAAAACTTTACAAATACAATTTTATCTTGTATAAAACATAATTGTACACATAAAGAAAAATCATGTGTCAAACAACTAAAAAATATTTCAATTTAATTTGTATCTTCAATCACTTATACCACCGTTTTTCTTTTGTTTGTTTGATTGGTTGGTTGGTTTTTCAAAGTAGGGTCTCACTCTAGCCTAGGCTGACCTGGAATTCACTCTGTAGTCCCAGGCTGGCTTTGAACTCTGAGTGCTGGGAATGAAGGCATGTGCCACCATGCCTGGTTTATGCCACAGCTTTAAAGTGTATAACAGAACTTAAAACTCTCATAGAGCATTAACTGAAATCACAATACTCATGTCAATCATAAAGAGTAAAATGTAAAAAGTCAATGTTTAGATAATCAAAAGCCAAATGATAAAGATCTATTTTTTTATTTAAAACACGTATCAAAACATGTAAAGATTTTGAAAGAACTAACTACATCCAACCAAGAAAATTTTGGTTGTTGTCCAGGTTCTTAAAGAGCACAGTTATGTGATCTACACATCCAAAGATTTTCCAACTACCATAAGTCAAAGAACCTAAAGCAATAGATGATACCAGTTCCATTTGAGTTTGTATCCTTGTCAAATGCAGTAGCTGAAATTAGAAAATTCAGTCACTTTTAAACTGCATTCCAATTTAAAGAAAAATTTATCAATTTTGTATCATGCATTAATGCAATGTTTTCTTAGTAAATAAATATTTTAAAGATTTGAAAAACTACAAAAGCTAGATGCTAATGTCAGTGACAGTTTAGGAGCTGATTTGAAGCCACTTTGAGTTTAAATACAAAGATTTTTGTTTTAAAAAAATACTACAGACTATTTTTTAAAAGATAAGAAAAATTATGTATAACATTCCTCCATCTGTTCCAACTATTGGCAAAAGTGAAACCAACATTTGTGTATGTGTGGCTATCCTCTTGATTTTCAGAGAAATGCAAGTAGGCAGCATGCAGTATTTGCAATGGAGCACACAAAGCATGCGGCGTGAACTCGTACTTCTGTGAAGTGGCTTTCCCCCAGTGTCTACCTGTTCTAAGTATTTACATGAGAATGCCGAATATGAGTCTCTCAGGGATCTCTCTCTATGCAGATGGAAAGTATACACACTAAGCCAGAATAAAGTCAACAGAAAATTATGTGGTTGTGACATTATAATCTTTTTTTTTTTTTTTTAATTTTCAAGACAGGGTCTCGCTCTAGCCCAGGCTGACCTGGAATTCATTATGTAGTAGTCTCAGGGTGGCCTTGAACTCACTGCAATCCTCCTACCTCTGCCTCCTGAGTGCTGGGATTAAAGGCCACCACACCAGGCTTATTTTTTTGTTTCATTAAGGGTTTCTGACTTACATCTCTTGTAACTCTAGTCATTTCTTAAGAGGACTAGAGCAATAAAATTATCTTTGGTTAAACTAGACTTTTGCTTCACACATCTGATAAGGATGATAATCCTTTCAACCACTGCTGAGATGAGGTTAAGAAGGTGATTTTGGTGAAGTTCCTAGATAACCTCAGGATGAGGGGCTAGTGGCTGGTTCTAACAGGGACCAGTTCAAAGGGTTAGAATTCACAGGCTCATCCTCCTACCACCAGGGAGTGGGATGGGGCAAATGGCTGAGGTGATAACCAATAGCCAATGATTTAATTAACCATGTCTTCCTAAAGAAGTCTCCATAAACATTCAAACTGACAGAATTCAGGGGTGTCCAGGAAAGTGATCAAGAAAACACAATGTTAGCCGGGCGTGGTGGCGCATGCCTTTAATCCCAGCACTCGGGAGGCAGAGGTAGGAGGATCACCATGAGTTCGAGGCCACCCTGAGACTACATAGTGAATTCCAGGTCAGCCCATCGGGGATTTTCTGCTCAGTACCCTTTTAAACCTTCCCTCTGTATTTCCTCATTGGGCTACTCACTAGCATTCTTTAAAATATCCTTTATAATACATTGTAAGTGTGTTTACTGACTTCTGTGAGTTACCACTATAGTAAATTAATAGACAATATAATAGAACGTAATTATAACTTAATTATTAACTTAATAAAAACTTCAATTAAGTCAGAGCCAAACTTGATATGAATATTGAATAATATAAAGTTAAATTTGCAAATAAATACAGGTTGAAGGAAAAGATTTTTTATTTAAATATGCTCAGAATATTATCTAATACAGGGAAATTGTTTTGATAAAACTATTTGCTATCTCCACAGGGTATTAAAATAAGTTTCTTTCTTTTATTAAAAATACATATAGGACAAATTATATATTTGTATATTAACACATGAATTTTGTTTTTTTTCCAGGCAGGGTCTCACTTTAACTAGGCTATTCTCAAACTCAAGGTGATCCTCCTACACCTCTGTTTCCTGAAAACAACCTTTTTTTTTTTTTTTTTTTTTTGAGATAGGGTCTTTCTCTAGCCCAGGCTGACCTGGAATTCACTATGTAGTCTCAGGCTGGACACCAACTCACAGTGATCCTCCCACCTCTGCCTCATGTTGGGATTAAAGGTGTGTGCCACCATGCCTGGTTGACATTTTTGATTGCTAAACACTAATTTCTCAATTTTAAGCATCCCCAACCTTGGATTATTGTAAATACACACATGATACCTATAAGGACATTTTAGTCATTGTATCACTAAATAAATAACAAAATAACAACACCTTAACTGCATTCTATAGAACTAAAGTGATAATATAATCCTGCCTGGTCTCTATGCTATTTATTTATTATTTCTATTTGGTTTTGAAATGAGGGTCTTCCTGTGTAGCTCAGGTGGGCTCAAATTTGGGGCAATCCTCTCATCTCAGCTTCCTGAAAGCTGGAGTTATTGGTGTGCACCACATCTGGCTTTCTATATTCATTTTTGTTTATAAATTCTTCGCTCCCCTGCCCCCCACCTGTGGTAGGGTCTCACTTTAGCCCAGGCTGACTTGGAATTCACTATAGCTCCAGACAGGCTTTGAGCTCTCAGCAATCCTCCTCCAATCTCTGCTGGGATTAAAGCTATGTGCCACCATGACCAGCCTTTAAAATTCTTGTCAACAAAATATAACTACTTTCTTTCCCATCCTGTTTTTGGTGCTGAGTATTTTTATCTGTTAGAAATGTATAGACTACTTTAAATTGCTGCATATTAAAAATACAGAAGCTCAAATATAAAAATGTTTTAATAAATGTTTTTCTTTCCTCATGGAGAAGAATAGTTATATTTCCATTTATAACTTCATAAATTTATTTCACCCTCTGTAACCCTGGATATTTTAATTTTTCTTAAAATTATTTTCTCATTTAAATAGCATGTGAATAATTTAAAATTTTTTCTTATTGAAATAATTATTTTAAGCGTTGCTTAATTTACACAGACTAGCCCAAGGAAAAACTGATGTACCAATCTACAATTACTAGTAGAAACTAATAATCTCAGAATAATTTTAATTTAAAAATGAAGTGAAATATATTTAAATGGCTTTTTTGTTTGTTTGTTTTTCAAGGTAGGATCTGACTCTAGCCAAGGCTGACCTGGAATTCACTATGTAGTTTCAGGGTGGCCTCGAACTCACCAAAAACCTCCTATCTCTACCTCCCAAGTGCTGGGACTCAATGCATGTGCCATCACACCCAGCTATATGGCTTCTTTTAACTGAGGAAAGGCGGTTAAGCATATAGCTTAGTGGTGATTGTGCTTGCCTACCATGTATGAGGCCTTGTGTTTACTCCCTATACCACCAAAGGAAGCATTACTGATAGAATCAGTAAGGCCCAATATGAATATTCAAAGCAGTGTAGTAAAAAGATTAGCAGATAATATGACAGAACTTGCAATTATCTTTAATTTGATGAAAAAGATGAAAGCAGGTTTTAATTATAGCTACATATAGAAACCTATATATTTTATATATCCCTTATTTAAACTATACTTTACAATAGCTTTGTTTTAGATGTGTTAACTAGAAGTTATTTTAACTACCTACTCTAGTGCTTAAAATACTATAAAGAAATTATATTTTAATATGGATCTAACAATACTTGTTATAGAAAGCTTTGAAATTACAAATTTTTTTAAGTTTCTCAAAATAAATAACTTTTCACTATTTAAGACATATGCCATAAATGACATTGAAGCTTGCCAAGTTCATATCTGATCCCTAGCATTTAAATATGTACATTTTATAATTTTTCAGTATCTGTTTAGAAGCAAATGAGTTTTCTAAAGAGTCACTAAAACAAAAGCCATCAATTTTTGTAAATGTTCTAAGTGAACCAATAGTGGAACGGAAAAGGAGTAAACTATTGACTAGTCAGAAATAACTAGAAAAACCATCACAGGCTATTTGGAAACAATTTCTGATCTACAACACATTGTTGAACCTTATTCTTTATAAGGATTAATATTTGTCTTGCTGGTAACAATGACTTTAAAACTAAACATCTTGTACGATAAGTCACCAGATACAATGACATATTTTCAGGCCACAGAAGAAAGATACTCAGAGGAAAAAATTCTAAGGCCAACATTCATGTTGCCAAGAGAGTGAAACATGTAGAACACACAAAGTGGCTGCAAACCTGCTTTGTCAACACCTTACATGCCAACCTTCATTTTCTACTTTTCTTCTTACAGCATTAATGTAAAGTTTAAAACTTTACAAACAGGTTTAGGTTCAATCAGTATCAATCCACTATTTTAAAACAAAAAATAATAAGGAAGAAAAAAAGAAAAAAGACTTATGAAAAAGTCTGAAAACGAGACCGACCTATACCCTGGGTGAGATTGGATGGGTTAAGTGTCTCTGGCACTATTTGTCTTCACTATTGACAGACACTGTCACACAACCCACCACACGATGCCTGTCTCTGAATGGCGAAGCTAGAATGTAAGTTAAGTGTATTAATAGAAAAAACAACTAGCATCCCAGCATATAAAATAAGCAATTCAGATTACTTTACCAAAAAAAAAAAACCCCCCCAAAAAACAAAAATTGTAGGGTAGATCAATTTTACATGTTTAAAACAGTTTCGATTTCCCATATATACTTTCCCCACCCAACTTAAGTTTACATGCTATAATAAGCATTCTTTTAAAATAAACTTTACAGATAAATGCATGTAGGAAAATTTCTTATGAAAAATTTTGGTTAACTCATATTCACCAACTTATTTTGTGTTTACAAATGCAATCTAACCCATAAGCCAGAATGCTCTCTCTTTTTTTCTTTTTAGAATGCTCTTTCATGTGTTTTTGTAGGCTGTGCCTTTCACCAAGCACTCATAAAGAGTGGAAGAAGATCAATTCTAAACAATATACTCAGCGGTAACAAATATCTGTATGTTAGCACAAAGCAATCTTTGATTTCGTGGGCCATACCAATTCCCATTGGTGGAGAGAGGGTCTCCCTGCTGCTACAAACTCACTCCAGACACATGCACCACTTTGTGCATTTGGTTTTACATGGGTACTGGGAATCAAATCTGAGCTAACAGGCTTTGTGAGCAGGTGTCCTTTAACCACTGTGTCATTTCCCCTAATAGATTTTTAAAAATTATTTTATTTCTGATAGAGAGCATACACACACGCATGCACACATGCACACCAGTGCCTCTTGCAGCTCTGCCCAATGAACTCCAGATACATGAGCCACATTGTATAGCTGGCTTCAAGTGTTTACTGGAAAATCAAACCTGGGCCAGAAGGATTTGCAAGCAAGTGTCTTTAACCACTGAGCTATCTCCCCAGCTCTCAATAAAGATGTTTTGTCATTTTTAAAAAAATTTTATTTATTTGCAGGGAGAGACTCATTTTCTTCTACTCACTCCTATGCCTTTTTTTAAAGTGCTGGGAGGATTGCTCCAAGAGCCTTGTTTATGCTAGGTAAGCACTGATCACTAAACTATCGCTCCTTCCTCCTTTTTGAAACAGGGTCTTATATATAGGCTCAAGCTGGCCTGTAAGTCCAGATCCTACAACATTCTTTTTTTTGTGTAAATTTTTATTGACAATTTCTGTAAGTATAGACAATAAACCATGCTAATTCTCTCACATCACCCCTACGGTCTCCCTCCAAAATCCCCCTTCCACTGAATCCTTTCTTCTTTCCAGTTAGTCTCTCTTCTATTTGATGTCATCATTTTTTCCTCCTATTATGAAGGTTTGGTGTAGGTAGTGTCAGGAACTGTGATAGATTCTCCAACTTCTGAGTGCTGGGTTTACAAGCATCTGCCACTATATCCAGCCAAAGAAATTCCTATTTCTCCTGTAACTTCCATGATTAACAAGTCTGAAATTAATTTAAGCATTGCTTTTCTTTTCTTTTTTCTTTTTCTTTTTCGAGGTAGGGTCTCGCTCTAGTCCAGGCTGACCTGGAAGTCACTGTGTAGTCTCAGGGTGGCCTTGAACTCATGGCAATCCTCCTACCTCTGCCTCCCGAGTGCTGGGTTTAAAGGCGTGCGTGCGCCACCATGCCCGGCTAAGCATTGCTTTTCTTTTGTTACAGAATGTTAATTTAGTTCTCCAGTGTCCTCTCCTATGTGTAAATAACACTCAAAAGGTTGTTTCAGGGGCTGGAGAGATGGCTCAGCCATTAAGGCACTTTCCTGCAAAGCCTAATAACCCCTGTTTGATTCCCCAATACCCACATAAAGGTGGAGAGGGAGGGAAGAGAAATAGTGTGTGTGTGTGTGTGTGTGTGTGTGTGTGTGTGTGTGTGTGTGTGTGTTTGGTAAATTTTTTCAAGACAGGGTCTCACTCTAGCCCAGGCTGACTGAAAGTCACTCTGTAGCTACAGGCTGGCTCTGTACTCACCATGATAATCCTAATCTTAGACTCCTGAGTACTGGGATTAAAGGCATGCACCACCACAATACAGCTAGGGTCTCTCTTAAATAGCCCAGGCTAGCCTGGAACTTTGAGCAATCCTTATAGACATGTATCCATCTCTTCGGAAACTTTTAATTCAAATTCTTGAGTTAAACAATGAATTGGTGATACATGACTGTAATCCCAGTACTCTGGAGGTAGAGACAGTGGCAGGAGAACCACCTTGAGTCTGAGGTCATCCTGTTCTACATAATAAGTTCCTAGGTGATACTATAACACAAAACAACAACCAGGGATGGAGAGATGGCTTAGTGGTTAAAGGCACTTACGACCAAAGCCTGCTAACCCAGGTTCAACTCCTCAATACCCTCGTAAAACCAGATGCACGAGCCGGATGTGGTAGCTCACGCCTTTAATCCCAGCACTCAGGAGGCAGAGGTAGGAGGATCACCATGAGTTCAAGGCCACCCTGAGACTACATAGTGAATTCCAGGTCAGCCTGAGAGTGAGACCCTACCTCGGAAAAAAAAAAAAAAAACCCAGATGCACAATATGGCACATGCCTGGAGGTTTTTTGCAGTGGCATGAGGTCCTGGCACATGAGACCTCGACACCCCAATAAATTAAAAAAATAACCAAAAAAGTTTAAGGAAAAAAATTTGGTGAGTGTGTGTGTGTGGTATATGCAGATGCATGAGCATGTACATGTGTGCATACATGTAGAGGCCAGAGATTTACATTGAGTGTCTTCCTCTATAGCTCTCCACCTTATTCTTTGAGGCATGATCTCTCACTAAACCTTTATCTCACTGATTCAGTGAACCAAATAGCCAGTAAACCCTAGGGATTTCCTGTTTCAGCCTCCCCAGCACTTGGATTACAGGTGTGCACCTTAACACCTGTAATTTTACATGGGCTTTGGGGATCGAACTCAGGTATTTGTACACAGCAAGCACTTTACCCACAGTTATCTATCCCCCCAGCCCTGAGAAAATTAAAGTCACCTTTGGCAAAATATGTTCTTTTAAAAAAATATTTTATTTATTTGCAAGGGATTGTGTATGTGTGTGTGTGTGTATGTGAGAGAGAGAGAGAGAGAGAGAGAGAGAGAGAGAGAGAGAGACAGAGAGAGAGAGAGAGAGAGAGAATTTGAAATATTAATATGAATGGGCAAACCAGGCCTCTAGCTGCTGCAAACAGACTCCAGATGCATGTGTCACTTTGTGCATCTGGTTTTATGTGGGTTTTGGGGAATCAAACCTAGGTTATCAGGTTTTGCAGGCAAGTACCTTAACCGCTGAGCACCTTAACCATTGATTGAGCCATCTCTAGGCCCCAAATATATTCTATATAAACTAAGAAATAAACAAAGGGTCTAAGATAGAACAAAATTAATTGATGTGGGGCTTTTTGTTTGGTTTTATGCAGACTATCATGTAGCTCAGGCTGGCCTTGAACTCACTTAGTCAAGGATGACCTTGACCTTGAACTCCCTGATTTTTTTCCCTCCACCTCATGTCCTGGGATTACAAACAAGTGACACCATATCTGGCCTGGGTTCTGAAACTGAGACTATAAAGTTTAGGATTAGCCAGGCGTGGTGGCTCATACCTTGAATCCCAGCACTCACCCAGGCAGAGGTAGGAGGATTGCTGTGAGTTCAAAGCCACCCTGAGACTATATAGTGAATTCCAGGTCAGCCTGGACTAGAGCAATACCCTACCTCAAAAAACCAAAAAAAAAAAAAAAAAGTTTAGGATTGACTTCTGGGAAATATTTCTATTGTAAATAAATAAGGACAGAAATTCTTAACATATAATTAACATTTTGGTAATGCTTTTTGCTTAAGAAAAATGGTCTTTATTTTAGCTACTTAGTCTACAATAGTGTTCAAAAAGTTTTCGTGGAAGCCGGGCCAGGCGTGGTGGCGCATGCCTTTAATCCCAGCACCCAGGAGACAGAGGCAGGAGGATCGCCATGAGTTCAAGACCACCCTGAGACTACAGAGTGAATTCAGGTCAGCCTGAGCTAGAGTGAGACCCTACCTCGGGGGAGAAAAAAAAAAAAGAAGTTTTCATGGAGCTCAATGCTTATTTAGTAGGTCTCAATGAGGCCTTAGGTTCAATTCCCAGTACCACCACCAACAGTCCCAAAACAGTTTTCATTTCTGAAGTTTTCATTTCTGGATATATTGAACCCCAAACTCCTACTTTTTGATGTGACTAAAACAGTATTTTTTTAAATGGAGAGGCTGGGGGAGATAGCGCAGCAGTTAAAGGCACCTGACTGCCAAGCCTGTTGGTCTGGGTTCAAATCTCCAGTATCCACGTAAAGCCAGATGCAAAAAGTGGTGCATACCTCTGGTATTCATTTGTACCAGCAAGATATCCTGGTGTGCACACGTGAACACACACACACATTCTCAAACACACATGTGCAAATAAACAATGGGGGGATGAAGTAACACATGATTATGATCAAAATACATCATATACAGGTATAAAAATTGTCAATTAAAAAAATGAGGATGTGAGCACCAGACAGGATAACTCATAACTATAATCCCAGCTCTTGGAAGGCTGAGGGAGCAGGATTGCTGTAAGTCCCAGACCAGCCTGGGCTGTAGAGTGAGTTCTTTATCAGCTTGGACCAGAGGGAGACCCTCAAAAAAACCTCAAAAAAAAAAATGAGAGAGAGGACAAATTTTAGACTGGTGATTCTCAACTGTACTTCTCAGTTTCTGACATTTGTCTCTATGAAGAGGAGAAAGGAATTGTGCTCAACCCCATTCTTCCATACCAACCCTGGGACTCGGGATGAAAAGACACTGTTGATGGAAGTATGCAAAGATGTGACTAGTAAAAGGCCAAAATAAAAACAAGTTAAACAGGGGTGAGAGAATTTCTTTACCAAAGATTCTGGATTGTGGATTAGCAGCATCATATTTATTTGCATCCTGATTAATATGTGAGGCAGAAAAAAGTATGTTGGTGAATCTGAGGAACACATTTTAATAATTAAAGAACAAAGAATTTTCATGAACACACATATTCCCAGCCTCTAAATTGATTTAAAATTTGTGAAACACAAACCTTTATGGCAGAACTAGAAGTCTGTTCCCACCAGGCCCTCATACCTGATAGCAGCCAATCCAGCTCCTTCAAAACTCTGAAGAATTAACTATATCAAGAGTCATCATTTTTATGCATTTCATATTTAAACAGCAAATGCTACAGTTTTTTTTTAAAAAAACTCACAGATGTTTAAATTAATGTGCATTTTCCTAGCTACCTAACTTTTGGGTAACTTCGTAAAATACTCCAAATATCTCTCTGACAGTTATGTCACCAGGGAAATTAATATGACAAATAAAAATGTGACTCTAATGATATATACAAACTAATTTCCCTACAACGATTATTCTGAAATGTAAACTTTCTTATTTATAATACTATATAATAAAGTTCTCTTTTCTATTAATAAGACATTGAAATACTCAAACTATGTTTGTTACTGAAAAAAGTAAATTATGTAAATAAAAAGATTTATGAATGACTTGGTTCTACACCACAGAAATTTTCTGTGAGAGTGTAAGAAAACTTTCAGTTATCTCTTAATTCTCTTTACCACATAGTTTTTATAGTAGCAATAATTTCAATATAGTAAGAATTTATTGGGCTGGAGATGTAGCTCACTAACACAGCAAATACATGTTTGATCCTCAGGAACCCCCCCAAAAGTATGTATGTATGTATACACATATACATGAACTTTTATACTACATGAATACATTTATATGTATTAGAACACTTCCTTTAGTCAAATCTTTTGTTTTTATGTTGTTTAAACTCAAAATTTTAATCTGCCTGGAAAAAAAGTTTCTCAACTGTATGGGAAAAGTGCAACATTCGTTAGATTTTTTTTTTAAAGAAGTATTGTTCTTTTTCCAAACTTGGCTAAATTTTTTCAGCTTTGAAAAGGAACTGGATCTACTGTAAACAGATGTTAAAAAACACAGAAGAAACAGACTTCTAGTTCTTTACAGATTCAACATGTTCTTATAAAACAATCTCAGAACACACGAAAGAAATCAGTTAGTCAATTTCTAAATGTGGATTTAAAGTGAAATACTTCTTTAAAATATATTTTATCACAATTTTTAAAACTAGATTTAAAACTCCAAATTCCAGAAAAATATTCAAAGTCATTTTAGAATCCAGTGGACCTGAAATGTACTACATCAGCTTACCAATTTGACTATTAAAAAATTCACTAATTCACAATTAAATCCACAGAAACTGTTAGAAAATGTCTGGCCACACATGAACAGTGAGCAGGGCCAATATATTTCTTTGTCATTTTTAGTTATCCTGCCCTCAGTCAGGAACATGCAAGGTTAATAGTCCCTAAGTTAATTCATAGAGAAATCTCTGTCACTATAATATAGTACTTGTATCTTCAATTAAATAACAACTTTCCCACTTGTTTTTCTCTTTGTGAAACTAGAACCACCTACTGAAGACAATGCTGTGATGGGCTTCAAGCATTACTTAAAAGATGAGACATACCATGTGAGGCAAGAAGCCTCTGGAGGGCAGATAAAACTTCAGAATATCTAAGTAATTTTATTCCTTTTTCTAAAGCAAATACAGCTAGCAACCTATAATCCCAACTTTCAGAACTACAGTTGGGCAAGCTAAAATTATGGAAAACATTCATATTAATTTGCTACTAATCAATACCTTTTCCTATTTGCTTGTCAATCTTTCATCTTTCAAAATAAAAGTTTGAACCAATTTTATAGTATATGATTTGAGAGTTGGTAAAAAATAAACAATAAAATATGAATATTGCTTTTAATACTTTTTATTAATATAAGAGAATGTCTTTACATAAATATTGCATTCCATTATATTCAATGAATTTAAAGTATGAGGTTACACATATTTTAGATGTAGAAAAAGGGTTCTAGTAACATGCTATAAGCAGAAAAGAAATTTGAGAATTTGAGCCCTTTCTCAGATCATTCATATATTTTTTCCTCTGAACAAGTCTTTAAAAACATTTGTTGAACAGAAACTCAAATGTAATTTCCTATCCATAGCCTGATATTTAAACTTTTTTGTGTGCATTCAACAAAAATTTCAAACTGGTTTCCAAATTTGAAGACAAGGCCTGCCTTAGGAAATAATACTTATTGATGCATCCAATTTTAAGAATAATTATATCAAAAATATTGAAAACTTTTAAAGTATGACTTTTAAACACTCCTAAAACAAACCCTCAAATCATACACTGTTTGATATAACTTTGCCAGCACTGTTCATGTTGGCCAGATACCACCCTAGTTTTCCGTAATAAAGTAAAATGAAATGCATACCAGCAGCGACTACAGCTGGAGGAGGCGAGCCTGCCTCACCACCGCTTGTCTGACTCATGGATGCTACAGATGTTTCTCTAGATGGAGGTAACTGTAACTCCTTTGGGAGTAGATCATAGACAGATTCTGTGGGGAGATGGGAAGAGAAAAAAATTTTTAAAGAAAGTCAGTCAACAATCTATACATGCATGAAATAAATGTCTATTCTCTTGCTACAAGTATTCACAAAAATTAACCTCATATCATGAATACTATGAAGATTTACTAGCAAATATGTATTCTTTTAGTGTATAATTTTTCTTTGAAATCTGAAGAAAAAGTTCTTTATTGATCCAGCTGTTTATGGATTCATTCCTATGTTCAAGATCGTCTTCAGAAAAAAAAATGATTACACTTTAAAAATTAAATAAACCTGGGCCAGGTATGGTGGCACATGCCTTTAATCCCAACACTGGGGAGACAGAAGTAGGAGTATTGTTGTGAGTTCAAGGTCAGCCTGGGCAAAAGTGACACCCCACCTCAAAAAAATAAAAACAAAATAATAAAGCTGGGCATGGTGGTGCACACTTTTAATCCCAGCACAGGAGGCAGAGGCAGGAGGATCACTGTGAGTTTGAGGCCACCCTGAGACTACAAAGTGAATTCCAGGTCAGCCTGGGCTAGAGTAAGACACTACCTCGAAGAAATAATTAATTAATTAATTATATCAACCTAGACAAAATAGAAATGTAAAATAATCCAAAACGATTCAGTATTTTCCTTTATTATAGTGTCTGTAATTTGCCATCTTTTACACATGAGATAGCATATACTAATGAATATCAGCTTTAAATTGGCTGCTTCTATTAGTCTAGTACTGGTCTTTTTCTTCATGCCCTTTAGCAAATCGTAGTTTGCATATGTGTGTGGTGCACATGCATGTGTATCTGTGCAAGCATATAGAGGCCAGAGATGGCCATCAGTTATCTTCCCACAGAGAGGGGAAGGGAGGGAAAGGGGAAGGAGGAAAGGGGGAAAAATGTATAAGCACACCAGGGCCTCTTACCATTGCAAATGAACTCCAAATGCATGTGCCACTTTGTGAGTCTGGCTTTATGTGAGTTCTGAGGAATCAAAGCAGGCTTTGAAAACAGGCTCCTTTAACCACTGAGCAATTTCCTCAACTCCCCACCTTTTAAAAAAATATGCTTATTTGTAAGCACACAAAGAAATTGATAAATTCTAAGTACTACTTCTGATGTTCATTTTTCTATAAAGAAGTCAAGATATTGGTGGGTTGGTTAATGTGTCTGTGATTCCCTAAATGTCAGCTATTGGGACTCTCACTTACTTCCCTGATTGAGTCTGAGTGTCCCAACTCCTGGAGATACAGTCTCAAACAGGACTGTTTCAAACAATTTATATAATGCTTTTTGCTACCACAAACCTTTGTTAACAGTAGATGACCCTCCAGCCATTTTCACTTAGGCCAGAAGGGGAGCAAGTCCCCTGATGGCCTAGCAGAGGGACAAAGCCATGACTGGTGAGAACAAAAACCATTTGCATGGGAGATTTGCTGTGATTCGTGTAAACACATCCTCCTCTGGCTATATGAGCAGGCTGTTGGGCTCACCTGGTGAGTCAGCTGGGAGATACCATCTTGTGATGCCTCCCTCCCCTACTAGTGTTACAGCATAAGCCCAATAAAAGGCTTCTTTCTAACAGTCTTTTCTTGCACTTTTAACAATGAGGGCTGAGCTGGTGACATAGAAAAAAGGAGCAGGGACTGCAATGCAACTTGCAGGCCAAACTGCAAAAAGAGCAAGTTGTTTGGCTGCTTGACAGCTAAAGAAGCAGTAGCTGAATGGTTCAAAAGTGGCCAGGGCATGAACAAGGGAGATACCAAAAGCAGAAAACTGAGATGGACAACAGCTATAAAGAGCCAGAAGAGAAACTGTAGGCACTGATCACTGGAAGATTTCCAGAGAGCTGTCAAGCTTTTAGGGCTAAGGGCCTCAGACATCCTAGGCCTGGGTGCTCCAACACTGGCCATTCTCAAGGGCTAAGTAATTCCAATCTTCCTAGGCCTACACAAGAGCTGTTAACACTTGTAGAACTAAGGGTTCTGCTACCTGAGGCCTGCACAAGAGCTGTACCACTAGAGGGTGCTACATGAATCTGTTCCTGCCTGTCTGGTGTTACTGGCTGTCAAATACCTGGTCAGGTGAAAAGGGATACAAAAGCTACCAAAGACCAGCACAGGAAGGCTGCCTTCTCATCTATCCAAGATAAAGCAAAAGAATCCATCCAGGTTATTGATAACAAGAGTATGAGGAAAGAAGCAGAAAAGGAGAGCAGATTACAACCACATTAAGGAGTAGGGCAATTAAAAGGGGAGATGGAAAGAAATCACCCTTTTCAGGTACTCAAAACAAATTGTTTCCCTAGTTGCAAAGGCAACAATGTAAAAGTGAGTCGCTGGTATGTCTGCTTGGACATGTTCTATAAACTAATTGATCCATTTATGTTACAGATTACTTGTGGATCAATTCAGTCCTTTATTCTTAAACACTGGAGTGTGAAGGAGTGGAAGAATTTTTCTAGACAGCACCAAGCTGAAAGCAGACAGAAGGCCTAAGCTGAGGGCATAGTGAGAGAGAAGGGGGAAATCTGCAACTTAACAGTGCACCTTTTTTTTCTCAACTACTGACTGCCCAAATACTATCTAAAGTTTCATTTCAGGAAGAGATCTCAAAGTCCCATACCTCCTCACTTTCACCAGTTGAGTTCAGGAAGATAAACCAAAGGAAATGGCTAGGAAAGACAGATGTTTTTCTTTTCCTCTCTTAGCAAAATAACATTAATAATACAATTACAATTATCACTTAATTGAGCATTTTCAAGAGCCAGGCAGTATGCAAAAGCTCATTTTATATTTTTATCTAATCTCAAAAAGAATTTCCTAAAACAGGGGTTTTCATCATAAAAATGTAGATTGTTATAAAAATGAAAAATATATGATAAAACAAAAAATAATGAGGGCTGGAAAGATGGCTCAATGGTTAAGAGCACTTCCTGCGCAAGCATGAGGGTCTGAAGAAGCCTGAGGGATGGCTCAAATTCAATCCTCAGGACCACATAAACAGCTGGGTGTGACCACAAACCCATGTGCATCTGTAACCCCAGTCCAGTAGGAACTTCTGGAGCACCTGAGAAAATGGCAAGCTCCGGGATCAGTAAGAGACTCCAGCTCAAATAAGAACGGGCAGAAGATGATGGGGGAGAATATCCAGATACATTGCCCCCCTCAACAACAATAAACAAAGAAAAAACTGATTACTTCATGTATAATTCATAACCCTCTATCCCACTGACTAGTCCAGCAATCCCACTAAGGAGGGCCCTCAGGGTTGAGGACAGGGAGGAGGGAAATGGGGGTACCATCACAAGACTTGACCATTCAATATATCTAATTATTATTAACGATAAATAAGTTTGTAAAAAAAAAAAAAAGAAGAAAGAAAGAATGGGCAGAAGAGCAAAGAAGCAGGATGTTCTGTTCCAGGCACCTCAAGCAAGCCCACCACACGGCAGCATGGGCAAGTATGGCTACACACAAATGTGTTTTACACACACACACCCCACCCACAAGGGAAAAAAAAAGAATGATAGGAGACAAGAAAAGGGCTTTATTTAACCTCTCTAAACCTTAAAAAAAAAAAAAAAGGAAAGAAAGAAAACTTAAGAGATAAGACAAAAGAGAAGCAGAAAAAAATTTGGTTAGACAGGTTTTTAGGTATTCTTTTTTTAAAGACAGTAGTAAATCAAATAAATAAGTACAATAAAAGTAGAGCTGAGCCAGGTGTGGTGGCACACACTTTAATCCCAGCACTTGGGAAGCCAATGTAGGAGGACTGCTGTGAGTTAGAGGCCAGTCTGAATTCCAGGTCAGCTTGGGTTAGAGTGAGACTCTACCTCAGAAACAAAACTAGACAAGATAGAGGGGTTGGAAAGATGGCTCAGAGGATTAGGCACTTGCCTGCAGAGCCCAGTAACCCAAGTTTGATTCTCCAGTACCCATGTAAAACCAGATGCACAAAGTAGCACATGTGTCCGGAGTTCATTTGCAACAGCTGGAGGCCCTGGCCCACCCATTCTCTCTCCCTCCCTCCCTTCTTCCTTCTCTCTCTCTCTCTCTCTCTCTCTCTCTCTCCCTCTTCCTCTCTCCCTCCCTCCCCCCCCCCTCTCTATGGTAGAGCTGAGGCTGGGGAGATTGTACAGTGGTTAAAAGCATTTGCTTGCAAAATTTACTGGCCCAGGTTTAATTCCCCAGAAGCCAAGTAAAGCCAGAGGCAAAAATTGGTACGAAACTGTGGTGCACCAATTTACACAGGTACACAAAAATAAATGTTTGAAAAATTTAAGTAGAGCTGGAAGTGGGGCTTTAAAAAAAGAGTAGATCTGGGCCAGGCATGGTGGCTCAAGCCTTTAATCTCAGCACTCAGAAGGCTGAGGTAGGAGGATCAGCCTGGACCTACAAAGTGAGTTCCAGGTCAGCCCAGGCTAAAGTGAGACCATGTGTCTTGAAAAAAAAAAAAAAATTAGAGCTGTCCATGATGGGAACACAGGATACAGTTTTAAATCAGATAATCTATTTAAAAGGGCTCTGTAAATTACTACTTTATTTTGAGTTATTTATCTTTATCTCATCCTTGTTGACCTGATAATTGACATTCAACTGCTTTGGGGTTAGAAAGTAAAAACCAAGGGCTGGGTACAATTCTCCAGTACACACATAAAAACAAGATGCACAAGATGGTACATATATCTGGTGTTGGTGTGCAGATAAATAAATTAATTAAATAAATTTAAAAATAATCTCAAATAAATAAATATAATTTTAAAAATTATATTTATTTGTAAGCAGAGAGGGAGAGGGAAAAGAGAGAGAATGGCTGCAACAGGGTTTCTAGCCACTGCAAAGGAACTCTAGACACTTGTCATTTTGTGCATCTGGCTTCACGTGGTCACCGGGAAACCGAACCCAGGTCATTAGGCTTTGCAGGCAAGTACCTTAACAGCTGAGCCATCCATCTCTCCAGCTGCAATAAAAATAATTTTTAAAGAAGAAAATAAAAACTTAAATTGTCAGAAATTTCATTTCCTTTGTCACTTTTTTCAAAAATGATTTACTTTCAGTAATAAAGTTGTACACAGCTAATACTACTGACATATGTCTATGCAGAAATGAACAATAAAAGAGGAAAAAAGGTCTATAAACAAGATGCTTCTGTTCAATTGTCAAACCATCAACTGAATGGAAATATCTGTGATAAAAAGATGCCGCTTTGTGCTGGGAATACTTCAAAAATATTATAAAAGTTGAACTAATGTTCAAGGCAGATATTGGTTAAATAATGAATGCTCCTTGGTAGCACATGCAAACACTATATACTAAAAAAAATCCATTTGTTAACATGTTTTAAATATGAGATTTACACTCCCTTATTATTTATTTTTGTTATTTGAGGTAGGGTCTTATTCTAGCCCAGGTTCACTCTAGCTCAGGCTGACCTAGAATTCACTATGTAGTATCATTCTGGCCTTCCTACATTGGCCTCCCAAGTGCTAGGATTAAAGGCGTGTGGCACCATGCCCAGCTTATTATTTTTTATTAGCTCTAAATATAAAACTATCATTAGATATCTGAAATCTTGCTTAAAACTTTCCCAAAAAAGGTTTGGGAAACAATTGCCATACTTTTATCTTTCCATAAATGATCTTGGTAAACTGGAGAAATCCCAAGCCAGATTTCACATGAGGTACTCTAAAACAGTGACATCTCCAACGTACCAACACAGTTCTACATTGAAGACAGCATTCATTTTGCTAAGAAAACACTTCAGGATTGAAAGTCATCATATTTGGCATCTCTACTGAAAAAAATATACTGGATACTTTGTTTCTGAAAAATTATAGAGTCCAAGAATAACTGGTGGGTGGTACTGTTTTAATAATCAGTTTTTAAATGTAAGTCAATTTACTAATCTGCTGCCAATATTTACGTTTCCCCCCCCCCCTTTTGGTTTTTTGAGGTAGGGTCTCACTCAGTCCAAGCTGACCTGGAATTTTCACTATGTAGTCTCAGGGTGGCCTCGAACTCACATTGATCCTTGTCATGGTTTGATCCAGGTGTCCCCCACAAACAAATGAATGTATTCTGATAGATCAATCCTCAACTTGGATGGCAGTTTGGGTTTTACAACCTCCATGGAGCCGTGTTGTTGGGGGCAGGTTTATGGGGTTATAAGCCAGCTTCCCCTTGTCAGTGTTTGGCACACCTTCCTGCCACTGTTTGCAGTGCTGTGGCAGAGGTGATGTCCACCCCTCTGCTCATGCCATCACTTTTCCTGCCAGGTAGGAGTCTCCTTTCAAGTCCGTAAGCCAAATAAACCCATTCCTCCACAAACTGCTTTTGCTTAAGTTCTTTCTGCGCAGCAACTAGAAAGCTGACTGCAACAATCTTTTTACACATGCCTCCCGAGTGCTGGGATTAAAGGCATGTGCCACCATTCCCGGCTTCTTCCAGATTATATTTTGCTATTGTTTTCATTAAAAACTCTAGCATTCATGGTGGGGAGGGGACAGGAGGAAAATAATCTAAAGGAATTTTAAATAATATACAAATAAATATGCATTGTATGAATTTGAGAAAAATGAAAAGTGACAAGTTCCACAAATATTTTGGTATAATAAATCAAATTTTCCCTTAGACATTACTTTTCATGTAAAAACTTCACAATCACATAGCATGAAATATAGAATGTAATATACTATTCAGCCATTCTAATTACATATATTTTAGGGCTGGGGTATAACTTATTTGGTAGAGTATTTGCCTAACATGTTTAAGGCTCTGGATTCAATCCTCAGCTACACATAAACTGGCATGGTTATGCCTATAATCTCATTGCTCTGGAAGTGGAAATCAGTGTAGAGGCTCCTGAAAAATATGAAAATAGAGCTACCAACTGACCCAGATATCCCTCTTCTGGGCATCTACCCTCAAGGCTCCTCTATTCAATACAGAGACATGTACTCAACCATGTTCATAGCTGCTCAATTCACAGTACCTAAGAATTGGAATCAACCCAGATGTCCATCATTGGACAAATGGACAGCAAAGTTGTGGTACACAATGGAATTCTACTCAGTAGTAAGGAAAAATGACAATGAAATTTGCAGGAAAGTGGATGGACTTGGAACAGATCATACTCAGCGAACTTACACAAGAACAGAAAGACAAACTGCATATTCTCCCTCAACTGCAGTTCCTAACCAGCTTGCACAGCAAGCAAACCTGACATACAACTTGAGAGACAGATAACTGGGATGGAAGTGGGGAGGGGTTGGTAGTACCAGTACACAGATGACTTATACATACAAAGTTTCTACTTACTGCACTAAGGAGGCAGAGGTAGGAGGATCACTGTGAGTTCAAGGCCAGCCTGAGGCTACATAGTAAATTCCAGGTCAGCCTGAGCTAGATCGAGACCTTGCCTCAAAAAAAAAAAAAAAAAAAAAGTGTCAAATTTGGGGGCTCAGTGGATAAGTGTACTTATTTGCAAAGCCTGAAGGCCTGAGGTTAATTCCCAGTACCGATGTAAAGCCAGATGCACAAAATATTGCATATATCTGGAGTTTGTTTACAGTGACAGAAGGCCCTAGTGCATCCATTTTCATAAATTTATTTATTTCTTGAAAAGAGTGTCATATTATAAACTGGTGCACACCTATAATTCTGGCACTCAGGAGAATTAGGAGTAGCAAGTCTAACTAGGTGTGGTGATTTATACCTTTAATCTTAGCAGTCAGGAGGCTGAGGTAGAAGGATCACTATGAGTTGGAGGCCAGCATGGGCTACAGTATAAGTTCCAAATCAGTCTGGGCTAGAGGAGACTGCCTCAAAAAAAATTTTTTAAATAAAATAATACCAAGTCAGAGTGGGCAGCTATATGGCAATACCCTGTCTCTAAACAATAACAAACAAACAAAAAAAAAACCCACCATGAAATGGAGTCCAAATGGGGTCAAGAGGCCTAGAAAGGGTATCAGATGTTCAGGTACAGAGACCAAGTAACATGAAGGACATGTCTGTGTAAGAGGACAGCATGGCCAGACATGGTGGTGTACACCTTTAATCCCAGCACTGGGGAGGCAGAAGTAGAAGGATCACCATGAGTTTGAGGCCAGCCTGAGACTACATAGTGACTTCCAGGTCAGCCTGGGCTAGAGTGAGACCATACCTTGGGTGGGGGGGGGGGGAGACAGCATGGTATGTGGTATGAGAGCCCAATTAGTTGACAAATTATCTGTGCAGATGGCTCAATTTGGGATGTTAGAGTCCAATAAAGTGAGATAGAGAGATAATCTATGAGCCCAGAAGCCACAGGTTGTTGCAGGAAAATCTAAGTGCCAGGGATAGAATATGTCCCAGCAACTTGTTGGTCAGGGAATGCCTGAGGCCCCCAAAACAATACTGACTATTGCCAAGGCTCTTGGCTGACAACAAAATTAGATGGTAAGATTCGATTGCTGAAGACACGACATACTGCAGTTGCAGGACACTGAGAAATCAGGCTAGAACTGAGTTGGAAGTCTCCCCCCTACTGACTGTCATAGTGCTAGAAAGTGAATGCAGGTTGCTGGGGGAGAAAAGTCACCAACAGTCTTGACTAGCAGTAGACCCTACAAGCTACACAATTAGCTACGCAGGCAAGATTATGCCCACTAGTACAATAGTGATATGTCTGTTAAGGGGGTAATCAACTACTCTGATTGCATTTGAGGCCAGCTTTACAGGAGGGAAGTTACTTCTGATACTGAAAGCCTATGGCTAGGAAGGTTATAAGAAGTCCACCTGTGGGTAGGTAAGTATGTCAGGGCCTCTTGCTGCTACAAATAAACACCAGATACTTGTACTTTTTACATCAGGTTTATGTAGGCAGCTTGGAAACTGAAGCCAGGCCAGCAGGCTTTACAAGCAAGTGCCTTTAACCACTAAGCCACCTTCCCAGACCCTTATGTTTATGTTTTATTAGGTTACCACAGTAATACACAAAAAAAGGTTACATAAAAAAACCTACAAGAAGCCTGGCACGGTAGTCTACATCTACAGTCAGAGCACTAAAGAGAGGCAGAAGGATTACCCATAAGTACAAGTCCAGCCTGGGCTACAAAGTAAGTTCAGGACAACCTGAGTTACTTAGTGAGATCCTTTTTCAAAACAAAACAAAATCTGCCTTAACTTTTTTTCATATAGTATAGGGAAGAAAATAAAATCACTTCAATTCCAAATCCAAGAAACCACCATTCAGATATTTTAGTATATATTATATAGCTGTTACAAATCACTGCAACAAGCACACAGATATGATTGTGAGTGTAATAGCTGATACTTGTGCAACATTTCCAATATGACAGTCACTACTCTGGACATTTCAGTTGTCTATCTCTACGTGCTGCTATAGACTTGGATCTTAGCAGTAGTTTGAGAATGGACTAAATAAATAAGGCTGCCTTTAAATTATTAGATTAGATCACAACCAGATTTTTTGTTGTTGTTTTATTTAAATATTTATTTATTTGTAAGCAGAGGGAGACAAAGAGGGACAGAAGAGAGGGGGGAGATATTATGGATACACCAAGGCATCTAGCTATTGCAAACAATGTGTACTACTTTGTACATCTGGCTTTCTGTGGACACTGGGGCATCAAACCTGGATCATTAGGCTTGGTAGACAAGTACCTTAACCACTGAACCATCTCTGTAGCCCTGTTTTTGTTTTTGTGAGGCAGAGTCTCACTCCATCCCAAGCTGACTTGGCACTCAATCTGTAGTCCCAGGCTAGCATCAAACTAACAGTGATCCTCCTACCTCTGCCAACCAAGTTCTGGGATTAAAGGCATGGACCACTCCTGGCCTATATTTTCTTTCAAAAAAAATTTTTTTTAATTTTTTATTTGCAAGCAGAGAAAGAGAGAGAATGGGCATGACGAGGCCTCTTTCTGCTACAAATGAACTCCAAACTCATGTGCCACTTTGTATATCTGACTTTACTTGGGCAATGGAGTACTGAAACCCCGGCTGGACTAGCATGCTTTGCAAGCAAGCAAGCACCTTTAACTGCTGGAGCCATCTTCTCAGTCCTTTAGTATAATTTCTTCTGATTTTTTTTCTAGGTAGAGTCTCACTCTAGCCCAGGCTGACCTGAAATTCACTATGTAGTCTCAGGGTGGCCCCAAACTCACATCAATCTTCCTACCTCTGCTTCCCAAATGCTGGGATTAAAGTCATGTGCCACCATGCCTGACTTCTATTGATCTTTTCTTTTAAAAAAAAATATATAAAACCTGCATCACAGGTTTTAGATTGTCTGTTTTTGGTGCTGCAGATGGAACCCAGAGCTTTACATGTTCTAAACATAGAAATGCATTTTACAACTGAGTTATAACCCCAGCCCAGGGTCATAACTTCATAGCTTTTATTTTTATGGACTAACCTCAAACTCACAGCAATCATCCTAACTCTGCCTCCCAAGTACTAAGATTAAAGGTGTGTACCACCACACCTGGCTTTCATATCTTCCTTTTTAAAACTTTATTATCTTATCATGAACATTTTCTTCTATGATTAAATATTATTCTTTGAATAAATTATGACTGGTTTTGCTTTATCACCCAGGCTGGCCTCAATCTCTTAATGTTCTATCCTCAGCCTTGGGAGTGCTGAAATTACAGGTTATGTGACACCACACCTGGCTGAATACATAATAATCACATAGTATTTATTAGGTTTATTAAAACAAAATAATCAGAGCATGGTGGCACATGCCTCTAATCGCAGCACTTGGGAGGCAGAGGTAGGAGGATTGCCATTAGTTTAAAACCACCCTGAAACTACATAATGAATTCCAGGTCAGTCTGGGCTAGAGCAAGATCCTACCTCAAAAATAAATAAATAAATAAATAAATAAATAAATAAATAAATAAATAAATAAATAAATAAAATTCTTCTTCCCTTGAGATAGTGAAAGAAACAGTAACATAAAGGATTTTTATTATCCAAACAAAACTTTTAAAAATGACTTTCATATTGCTATAAAAACTCTCCTGGGCTGGAGAGATGGCATAGTCATTAAAGCACTTGCCTGCAAAGTCTAATAACCTGGGTTCAACTTCCCAGTACCTACATAAGGCCAGCTATACAAAGCAGTACATGCATCTGGAGTTCCTTTGTAGCAGCTGAAAGTCCTGATGCATCCATTTTCTCTGTCTCTCCTCCCTCCCCTGCCTCTCTGCTTGAAAATAAAAAAACATTTTAGGGGCTCAAGAGTCCGGCTCCCAGTGCATATCGCCCTAAATCCCCAGTTCCAGTTAAGGGCTCCCCCTCACTAAGTGGATTTGGCCGAATTTAAGAGCTGTTGATTGCCTCCCCCAGGCTTTGGCTCTTCCATTACACAAGTGCTACTTTCTTGGTTCACTGTTTTCTCCCAGTAGGAAGTGTGGTCAGCCTACTCATAGCAGCAGACTGTGTTTCTTGCCAGTGGTCTGTTTACTCCAGTGGTCATTGACCAGCTTCCCCTGGCAGCTTATGAAGTAACTTCGAGCACTGCACTAACTACCATCTGAGAGCTGGTTACCATTCTGGACCTCACAGGGTCTCTCGATGCTGATAGATGGGTTTCTGTAGTTTCTTCAGCAACAGGATCCTGCCTCAGGCTGTAATTGACAGAGAGGCTACTAAAAATAGAATCTAGCTAATTCAGAAATGTGGGGCTGGAGAGATGGCTCAGCGGTTAAGGCACTCGCCTCCAGTGCCTAAGGCCCTGGGTTCAATTCCCCAGGTCCCACATAAGCCACACCCACAAGGTGGTGGTCCTCGTGCGCTCTCTCTCCC
>PVHP010009105.1:0-51328 GCA_004024765.1 Zapus hudsonius
ATGCTGAGCACTTTCTTAAATGAGTCAAGGCCATTTGTGTTTCCTCCTCCGTGAATTCTCTGTTGAGATCAGTGCCCCATTTTGTGAGGGGGCATTTTGGGTTTTTGCTAATAATTTTTTTTGAGTTCTCTGTAGGTTTTTGAAATTAGGCCTCTGTCAGAGTTGTGGCTGGCGAAAATCATTTCCCAATTTGAAGGGGATCTATTGGCTTTGAGTGTGGTTTGTTTGTCTGTACAAAAGTACAGTAGGGTAGATCTATTCATTGCTTTGTTATTGTGTGATATGTTCAATTTACAATAGGTTTATTCAGATAGAGCCCCACTGAAGGCTGAGGAGCATCTGTTCTAATAACTTGTGTCAAACACTTCAGCCAGGAGGTATAGGGAGGCAATCTAGAACTAAGATCTTACCCCTAAGATAGCTTGATGAGTAAGAAGTTGCAGGTCTCTAGCTATATTTATACTATATAATTCTCTAACACCCAGCCCTGATTTATGTAACCCTCTTGTTCAAAATCCTATTACAGACTCAGTGGCCATTGTGGAAGCTGTGGCAGAAAGAATGGAAGAGCCAAAAGATGGGGAGGAATGCTCTAGAATGCTGTCTTCCAGATACGAGGCCATTGCGTTTGTGACCTCATAGTGGCAGACTTCACATAAATACGAACTTCATACTATAAGGGCAAAAAATTATGATAACTTCAGAACAGAAGTGGAACTACCTAAAAGAAGAAGGGGTTCAGTGGAAGGGGAAGGGGAAGGGGAAAAGGAAAGAAAGGTAGTGGGAGGGAATTATATCAAGGAACATTATGTATATGTATTGAGGTTGTTTATTAAAAAGGTTTTTAAAAGGAAATCCTTGTTCCTTGGGGCTACCTGAGCCTTCCCTAAATGACTTTGTTTCACTTTACTTTTCAGCCACCCCACTACATGAATCCAAGAATTCCTCATTCCTCTGTTTCTTGTTCAGTTTGCAGAACTTTTTCTCATTCTTTCCTCCCCACTCCATCCCGAGACAAGATCTGGCGGTGTCGCCAGGTCTCACCTCAACTCCTGGGCTCAAGTTATCCTTTCATCTAGGTTTCTCACAGAACTGGGACTACAGGTGGAAACCACCACACCCAGCTTAAGCAATGCCTCCAATGCAATCTTCCAGGAAACATGGAAGTGTATCTTCAAAGTCACGTCCGCATGCTTTCTAGATTCCCTCTTCAGGGACAGCCAGGAAATACGCCTCTTGTTCCTTAATCAAAAATATTGAGTATACTCAATTTAGAGTAATTTGAATTTTATACTTTTCCTTACTCATAACTACATGATCACCAAGAATAACTGAGATGTGAATCAAACACACTTTGCCATCAACTTATTTCTTCTGAATCTAGAAATATACCTGTACATAAGGTTTCTCATGAACACTTTTTCTGTGGATAATTTATATCGATCTACTGAGAACCCTCTGAATTGTAGTTTGTGGGCCCTCTTTCCGGCTCCCTAAGCACTTTGAGGAACATCACGACAAAGTGCTCAGCCCTTCACTCAGGGTCCAGTACTGCACTTCTACAAGGACCTTCTCTCAATTTTCCCCAATTGAACACCAAGGAACAAGTATGGGATCCTTCTTCTTTCCTGCACGGTCAATTCTGCCAGCTAACTCCCAGAATGACCCACTCCCCAGGGGCTCCTGCTCGCCACCTCTTTTTTTCCACGCACTCTCTTCCTTTCTGGGATCACTACAGATCATCTCCCATTTCTGTTCTGACCTTCCACAGTCTCTGCTACAACACAACAGTCCTGCTTAAAAATAAAATTAAATTACCATATGTGTCATTGTAGCCCTGTAAGACTAACATTTGAGAGGCTGAGGCTGGAGCCTGGGTATATAATGAGACCTTCATCTGAAAACAAAATGAATGAAATGAAATAAGTCAACTTGATTGAGGTACAGTTCGTGTGGCAAAATTTAAATGTTTTAAGTGGATATTCATTGAAATCCTAGCATCCTTTCTATCTGGAGGACACCAAACTTGGTCTTACTTCAGGACCTTGGGGATGGCGGCTGTCTCTGCCTGGACTGCTTAGACCTGTCACTTCAAGTCACCACAGTCCCTGTCCCCATCTAAAGTAGTTGCCTAGCCCATTGTACTACATCACTGCTTTTCTTCCCCTTGTTTTTCTCATTATTATTGTTTTTAGGCAGGGTCTCACTATGTAGCCCAGGTTTGTTACAGGGGGGCTGTGGCATCCCCCCCAGTTCGTGTCCTCGAATGTAAAATAATTATACACAGGGACAGAAATATGTTGTATTACACATTTATTCTAGATTAATTAGTTGGGCTGGAGACATGGCTCAGTGATTAAGGCACTTGCCTCCGGTGCCTAAGGCCCTGGGTTCAATTCCCCAGGACCCACATAAGCCAGACCCACAAGGTGGTGGCCCTGGTGCTCTCTCTCTCTCTCTCTCTCTCTCTCTCTCTCTCTCTCTCTCTCTCTCTCTCTCTCTCTCTCCCCTTGAAAATGATTAAATAAAATATTTTTAAAAATAGATTAGTTAAGAAAAAGGGGAATTGGATAGGAAAGCCGCCCAGCCACCACATGGTCTGTGAGGTTCATAAAACATCATCAAAATGCATAAAATCACCCAAAAAGTGGAGAAAACGAAGAAATAGCACACATGCTAAAGAGGAATTCCCTTCCTCTGCCCCCCCCCTCTGATTCTGGTACCAAAATCAGAGAGGGGGCGTCTCCCACCAGCAGTCCAGAAAAAGAAAAAAGCCCCCGCCCAAGTTTAAGTCTGGACTTTTGAAGATTTCCTTGCTGGGGGAGTGGCAAGCTCTGGCCTGGGAGTGTCTTGAGTCTGAGGCCCTCTCTACCTGTGGGAGGCATCTTCCTCCTAATCCCTCTCAGTTGACCTCAAACCCAAGTGGCTGTAATTACAGGTATCCAACAGCACACTAGCTGTAACTAACATTTAACATCCTCTTCTCATTGTTATTTACTTCTGTTCCCCATCACCCTGCCCTTGACTCACTGCAAGCCCCTGAAAAGTCAGGAGCATCACTGTGTCCAACTCCTAAAGCTCCTGCAGTTCCCCAGGTTCTTTCGTGCCTCTTGCTAAAACATTCTTCACCTGCTTTTTCCTACAGCCTCCTAGAGGAGCTCACATTTCTTCTCTCGCTCTACCTCCACTTCATCTCCTAGAAACCTTACTGTTGAGTGCCCAGGCCATCCACGGTCCACTTATCTTTCTCCCTGGGTAATGTCTTCTGCTTTAAATACCACCTACCTTCTGGCCACTCCGAAGTGTTACTCTAGCCTGGTTCTCTCTGCAAGCTGTGTGTCTGTTAACTAACCTAACATCCCAACCTAAAGAGCTATATACCCCTCCATGGAAGCATCCCCAAAGCTAAATTTCTTTTTTTATATAAAATATATCTTTATTATCTATAATTAGATACAGTGAATGAGCAAATAATGTGTTGGTGTCCCCAGTTCCCCAATTTCCCTCCTCCCTGTCCCCAATCAGCTAGATATCCTCCTCTGTGGGCAGTCTGGATCAGTCCATGGGGTAGGGGGTTATGGATAGCCTCGGAGTCAACCCTGTTACACCCCCTTTGTACGTTGTTACTGAGGGGGACCATGTCTCTGGATCTTCTCCCCACCATGGCTCTTACAATCTTTCTGCCCCCTCTTCCACTCAGTTCGCTACCTAAGTCATGGTGGGTGAGAATTAAGGCTGCTTTATTGTTGAGGTCTTAGGGGCCTCTGTACTTCTGCTTTAGGTTTCGTTGAAAATCGTTGGTGTCTGTCTTGCTGGAAAACCTGCTCCTACCACAGCCTTTTTATATTAGTTGATGCCAATGTCGTTCCTTCTTTGCTGGGATAACATTTGGAGTTGGACTATCTTTTTTCTCATACTCTTTACATCTCATTGGGCAGATTTTTTTTTGTTGTTGTTTTGTTTTTTGAGCCCACACTGACCTGGAACTCACTATGTAATCTCAGGGGGGCCTTGAACTCATGGCAATACTCCTACTTCTGCCTCCAGAGTGCTGGGATGAAAGGCGTGCACCACCACACTCAGCCTTGAACAATTTTCTTTTTCAGGCTCATGTATCTCAGGCTGACCTTGAACTCACTTTTCAGCTGTGTATTCTTAAATGTTCCTGAAACCACAGGAATGTACCGCCATGACTGGTCTACGTGGTGGTAGGGATCAAACCCAGAGCAAGTATTCTACCAACTGAGCTTCATCCTGGTTGTGCTTTAGGTTTAAGCAGAGGAAGATTTGGGACAGGGATAAGGGATGCCCTTCGTTAAGCAGTTTTGGTCAGACTCAGTCTGGTTGCTTGTTGTCTCTGATTCTGGTTCTGAAAGGTGGTCTGAAAACAATGCTTATTGCTTGAGGGGTGCAATCTGGCTCCCATAAAATGATTACTACTGATCGATGATTGTCCTCATTTGGAGGGGACTCTGTCCTGGAAGAATGTGATAGTCTTGGAGTATAAGGTAACTGTAGGTTTCCTGGAAACTTGTAGAGACTTTTTGAGGTCTAGAACAGGACATTGTAAAAGCTAACAGTAAGATGCCTCAGTAATTCTTATCTCTGTGCCTTCTGCCTTAAAAGGAGATGAGACAGGTTAGTTATCACTGGTTTCTAGGCAGACATTCCTTGAGTGATTAGCATGCCTGCATACAAAGGTTAGCAGGGGACACAAAGTAAACATAGATGCAAAATGAAGGCAGAGATGTCAGGCTTTAACCTGCTTTCAATTACACTATGGGTCATGGAAGTCTCAGTACTTTTCAGCAAAAGCTGTTTCTATGTGCTGATTGAAAGGACGCCAGGTATGGTGGCACACGCCTTTAATCCCAGCACTCGAGAGGCAGAGGTAGGAGGATCTCATGGTGAGTTCGAGGCTACTTTGAGACTACATAGTGAATCCCAGGTCAGCCTGGGCTAGAGTGAGACCCTACCTTAAAACAAAAAAGAGGGGAAGCCAAAGACATACTCTTAGAAGGAATTCAAGATTTGTTTTGGTTGAGAGACACAGACATGGAGAGGTTCACATTTGAAGGTCCTAGAAACAGGAGACACATCACCATGAGACTACTCAAGGAAGCGCCGAGATCCACCAGGAGGCAGAGCAAGTGAGAAGAATGTGGACAAGGTTTTTCTACATAAGGAAGAGGAGAGGCAGGCCAGCAGGTTCAGGGTGAGCTGGTGTGAATCATTTCCATAGGCCTAATTGTCTGATAAGTGGCCTTGGGAAGAGATGGACAGGAGAGCAGAGGCACAGATTACGAGGTGTCATGACGTAGCTGGAGGGGCTCTGGGATCCAGGTTTGCTCACTTGCATACTTACTCTCTCCAGGAATGAGCTACCTCTTGGAGAGCAGGCCCTCCCTAGTCAGCAAGATCCAGAGATTCATCAAAAACACAGAATGAAAAACGCACGGTGAACACTCCCAACGTCACCTCACATGACCGACCACTGCCAATCTTCCCCTTGCCTTGAAGGGTCTCTTTCCCGTTCTCCTGCCTGCCTGGCTCTGTTTGGGCCACTGCAGTGGTTTGGACTCAGACGGATGCATATCTGTGCTCTACCTTATGCCCCCAGCCTTCTTCCCAGGCTCTGTCTTTTCTTTATTTCACAGCACCCATTCCTCCTCCATGGGCCAGAATTGATGCATCTCTGTTGACTGTTTTCCTCTCTTCCCTAACAAAAATGTGACTCCCAGGAATGAAGATTTGCTAGGTCTTGCCTGCCTCGAGCAGCATCAGACCACTGTTGGCTTGACAAGTCCATGTTTCTGTGGGTGACAGGAGCTAAAGACACAGGATGCCATCGATCAGCCCACCACTCTGCCCATGCCACAGTGAACCAATTCAGGCAAAATGTTGCTTTCTGGAAGCCTAAGTTATCTCATTTATAGAAATCCAAAAAGATCCAATGCAAGGTGGGAGACACCATCTCTTGAGTATTTTAGGAATTTCTCCCATGTCACCTGAGATAAAAGCTTGCAAAAAAATTAGGGATTTTCCTAATAATTAATAATAATAATGAAGGAGAATTGTGAGGTACCTAGGCCACACTTTTGTTTCTATAAGTTCTGCAGCCATACTTATTTTCTTTTTTAAAAAAATAATTTTAATCATTTATTTACTTGTAAGGAGAGAGAGAGAGAGAGAGAGAGAGAGAGAGAGAGAGAGAGAGAGAGAGAGAGAGAGAGAGAGAGGAGATGCACCAAGGCTCAAGCTACTGCAAACAAACTCCAGATGCATGGGCCACTTCGTGCATCTGGTTTTTCGTGGTTACTGGGAAACTGAACTGGGGAATTTAGGGCTTTGTAGGCAAGTGTCTTAACCACCAGGCCATCTTTCCAACCCTCATATTTATTTTCTATTGAAATAAAATTCCCATGGTACCAAATTCATCTTTTAAAGTCACAATTTGGTGATTTTCAATCAATTCACAGAGCATTGCCATCACCACAATTAATTAAACACTTTATCAGCCCAAGAAGATACCCCACACCCTTTTGTGTGACCCACACATCTCCCATTCTTCAATCTTAGACATCCACCTTTCTGTCTCAATGGACAAGTCCTAGAATTAGAGCCACAGGACGTATGGCCTTGTGTAGACTTCTTTCTGCTGCCACATTTAATCCCCATCTGACACAAAACACAAACACCTAACATAGCAGAAAAGCAGACTTGGTTTTGATGGGCAGACCTTGAAAACTGAGAACATACTTCCCAGGATGAGTAAAGTTGGACATAGAAATAGTACTATGTATAGCAAGGCCCTCACAAAGGTTTCCATTTTGCTAGAAGCTTGTGCAGCATTTCTGCCCTTACTTCTATAGAAGAACAGGGTAAGTAGAAAAAAGGGGGCAGAGTTTGATACTCAAAAGATCTAGAGGTAATAGGCACTATGCCCCATTTCTGGAGGGCAGCAGAACTTGCAAAGCACCTTCTGAAATCTGTTCTAGACCTTGACGAGTGCCTAGTGTCAGGTCTTTCTGGGATCTAGCCCAGAGCAAATCACACGGTCTGTTGAACCAAGACCAGCCCTTCCAGGCCTCTGTCCCTCAGGAACAACTCAGCTGAGCTTATGCCTGGTTGTACTAGCCTGTGCTGAGGTTTCTGCACCAAGTATCCTTGCTTGAACCAAAACTAACAGTTACTAAATACTAAATCTTGTTACTTAGGGAAATTTCCCTCTCAATAATTCTCAGATCATTATGGTTAGCTCTGTTTCTTGAACTTTAGTACATTTTTCCTTAAACACACTTACCAGACGTCTGGCAAGGGCTAGTGTAAACACTTCCCATCATTCCTGCACATTTTTAGCCTAACTCTCACAGTGCTGAGAGAAACCCAGAATCTTTGCTTCCATTGTAAGGAGCCTGCCTTGCAGCCGGACCCAGCTGATCGCTTTGGTATTTACAGTGAATGAACATTTTGGGAAGTTATTACATTGTTGTGGCAAAATATTTTATTGTTGTTCAGAGCAACATTTAGCAATGGGGTAAGTCTTGCAAAAGAGCAGCATTTATGAGTTCAGTGTGCAATTCAAACCATATGGTTGAACTTTCCCATTAAGCATTTCACTATGCTTTTAGAAATCATGGAGATGAGAGGCAGGAGAAAGGCGGGCTTGGCAGAAGGCACCTCAGAGTTTGCAGAAGCAGAATGGAGGAGGGGAGAAAGTGACTTTGCCAAGTGTAAAGCATGGCTGGATTTTGTCATCGCTAACGAGAAGCAGATATTGAAAATATGCTACAAGTTAAGAATCTCTGCAGGAATTGTTTCTTACAGATCTTTTTGCTCTTCTATGCCTATTGACCCTCCAGGTTAACTCTGCACAGTGATGGTACCTGCTTTAAATTTCAGCTCTACACTGTTGTTTTGTCCTAAGTAGATCTGAAAATGGGCGTCAGGACACAGGCTTTAGGGTCCCTCTCAGAGGCCTGTGAAATACTCAGTGTTCCCGACTCCAACATGCCTGCATCTCCTTTGAAATCTTACTGTCCCCTGCTGCACATGTCCTCTGTTCTGGGTCTTTCTAAAAGCCCATCTCCAGCTCTCCTAGCCGACTTCCAGACTCAGAGAAGGAGGTAACAGCTTCCTCAAAATGCCAACTAGAAAAGGAAGAAAAGGACACCAGTACTGAGGAAGAGTAAACGACTTCATAGCCACGGTGACCTGGAAATCTAAGAACATGCATTTTCAGCGCAGGGGAGCTGCAGCCAGGGTCCTGCACGGGCCTCACTGATGAGCCGAGAGCTAGCCGAGAGGGGTGGGGGAGTCGCTGGTGCCTGGAGACAAAGTCATTCAAGAATCTTCACAGAGTTCGCTAAGTAGGATCTGCTCCAAGTCAAAAACAGAGAGTCAAACACTGCATACTCTCCCTCATATGCGGTTCATAACCAGGTTAAGCTTAAACTCTAAGCAAACCTGACAGGCAAAATGAGAGACTGTAAAAGGGTTGAAGGAATGGGGGGGGGGGAGAAAGGGAGTGGAGGACTTATACAATAAGCCGAACCAATAATGAATCGCAATCATAAAATCCTTCCATACAGTAAACTCTTGAGGAAGAAGGAGGTATCACCTGCTAAGATGGGCCATAAATGGAATAGGAGGAAGGCAAATCCCATGAAAAATGGATCAGACCTGCAACTCCCAGTCCTAGTCATGGGTTCCTTTCCACACTGAGCTTTTGATCAAAGCTCAGGTCCCCAAAACAAGACAGCCTTCTGTCAAATCTCTTGAATACCCGCCCCAGGCCAAAGGTAAGATCCTATTACTAAAGAAACCACAGAAAGTCATTGCAGAACACCAAGAGACCCTGCAAGATCCAGAATGGCAACCAACCAGCCCCCAGATGCTAGTATATGCAGTGCTGGAAGGCGCTACATAAGCGGCCAGGGGAAATTGGTCAATAATATTTGGAGAAAGCAGAGTCCACTGATATACAATGCAGACTGTTGCTATGAGAAGGCTGAACACACTGCCTCCTGGGAGAGATCAGCGAACCAAGAAGTGATCACTTGGGCAATAGAGGCTCCAAAACACACGGGGTGGGGTGGGGGTAATCAACAGCTTTCAAATTGGCCAAGAAATCTACTCAGTGTCAAGGAGCCCTTAACTGGAATTGGGACTCAGGGCAAAATCCTATGGGAACCAAAAACTTGAGCCTCAAGGAGAGACTCCCATTACCAGAGAACTACAGAGAGGCTAATCCCAAAAGAATCTCACCAAATTAGAAGTGTGTGCTGCACTCTCCGATGGAGATCCTGTTTGTATTTTCCAGAAGGCAGTGAGCGAACCAAAGTCATTCCAACTCCACCAACGAGCTACAGGTAGAGGGCTGACATCCTGGCAAGAGATGAACCACCCCAGGCTTATTGTATAGCCCCCAAATGAAACCCTGAAGAGAGTGACTGGAATCAGTCAACCCAGGATAGGTCAGCATGACAGACACCAACGATGTCCAACAAGACCTAAAGCAGAAATACAGAGACCATCAAGATCCCAACAATAAAGCAGACTTAAAACTCACCCACCATGACTTAGGGAACTGAGCGAAAGAGGGGGCGGAAAGAGTGTAAGAGCCATGGTGGGGGAGAATATCCAGAGACATGGTCCCCCTCAGCAACAATACACAAAGCGGGGCCGGGGGAACCTGGCTGCCTCCTATGCTATCCATAACCTCCCACCCCATGGAACGATCCAGTGTGCCCACCAAGGAGGATCCCCAGTCCCAGTGGATTGGAGACAGGGAAGAGGGAAATGGGGATACCAACATAATCTTTGCTAATACAATGTATCTAATTTCTGACAATAAAAATATCAACTTTTTAAAAAAAGAATCTTCACCAGAGCTCGGAGGCAACAGAGGGCAGAGACTCCTGCGGGAGCAAGGCACGGAGTCTACCGAGAAGGTGTCACTTAGACCTCCTCCTTCAAGACCTGGAATGCCTAGAGCCTCTCTAACCTAGAGGCACTATGGACATTTGGGAGAGATTTCTCTGGTATTTCCACCCAAATCATAAAGCTCCTCGACACTGAAGACAAAACCCAACTCTGCCAGGACGGTATCACAGCTACAAATTAGAAGCAGTTTCTTGAAGTTCCTTGCAGGCTGTTCTAACAAACAGCACTGAAGCTCTTGTGTTCCTTCCGCCCCTTCCACTGTCACTGGAACCCCATCTCTCACCACATTTTGTTTTCATGTCTTCTGCTTCATTGAAATTGTCCTTCAAGTCCCCTCATCTAAGAAACTTTTTGTTTGTTTGTTAGCCTTTTGTTGTTGTTTTGACGTAGGGTCTCCCTCCAGCCTAGGCTGATCTGGAATTCACTATGCAGTCTCCGCTGGCCTTGAACTCACAGTGATCCTCCTACCTCTGCCTCTCGAGTGCTGGGAATAAAGGTGAGTGTCGCCATCCCAGGCTCTAAGGAACTTCTGAAGATGGAATTGCCCAGACACTATCAGAGAGTCAGTCACCAAAGAGACTTCCTTGCAAACAGCGCAGTTCAAGTGGTAAGTGTGCTCTGTGGGGGGCCAGAGCTGCTCTGTGGGTTACACTGCAAGTAAGCAATATACAATGGGTGAGGAGAGAGGGCAATGGATTAAGGTTTGGCACAAATGTGTATGGTAGGGCTGATGCCACCAATGTCCACATGAGCTCAAGTGTTTTAGAAATACAAATACAGGGCTGAGGAGAAGGCACTTGCTTGCAAAGCCTACCAGCCTGGGTTGGATTCCCCAATACCAACACAAATCGGCACATGGATCTGGAGTTTGATTGTAGTGGTCAGAGGCCCTGGAATGTCCATAATCTTTCTCCCTCTCTCTCAAATACATATAAGAAAAAATATTTTTAAAGTTGCAAATACAGATAAGAAACTCCAGAATTAAATACACAAGCATGTGTGTACAGAATATTGTACACACAGATAATCCTAGTCCCGTCAACAGAAAAGACTGAATTCCAGGGATGGGGTAAGGAAAATGCATGAGGAACCCACTCATCTTTTGCTGCCAAAAGTAAGGGATTTCTTGATAAACCAGGTGGGAGACTATTGAAAGGACATAGTGACCAAAGCTGAGACAATATGAGAGATAAAATATATAGTGATGCAACTGAATTATAACCCCTCCAAACAAATTACATACATGAATCCTTACTAATACAAGCAAATAATTGGATTAGCAACTTAATTGGGTGCATTGGGCCCACTGAGTACCTGTCAGTACCTGTTTGCAGTCTCACATGTGCACATGCATAACTGCTATGCAGGTAAAATACTACTGAAAGAGAAAAATCTCAAAAGAGATCCCTGATGTAGAAAGAGGAGTCAGTTGTGTACAGCCATACCACCCTGAACGCCTGATTTCGTCTGGTCTCAGAAGCTAAGCAGGGTCGGGCCTGGTTAGTACTTGGATGGGAGAAAGAGGAGTCAGCATTTAAAGGACCAATATCAATGCTCTGGGTCTCACAAGCTGATTATATTTCAGACCTGGACAGTAAGAAGGCTGCCCAAGGTCCAGATGGTAAAGAATACTTGGAAGACCGAGACCCATCGATATGACAAGAAAAGCAAGCCAATTGTCTAGCACGAGATGAGTCATCTCTATCACATCTGCCAGGGCTCAGGAATCATGACAGAGGAAGTGGAAGATTAGCCTGAGAACCTCCTCCAGGGAGATGGCCATAGACAGTGAGGAGACTGAAAACTAATCCAAACAGAAAATCAGAGGCTGCTGAGAGCTCAATACTAAAGGAGACTTAACATGCCCTCCAAGGCACAGGGAACTTTGAGGAAGAATGAAGAAGAGCCAGAGGATGGAAATGAGCACTCTGAGACATTTCCCTCCCACTGAGACTGACTGGTGCATTCATGACCCCATCAGTGAATACCAATAACCCCAGGAGGAGCCCTCAGTTGAATGGGACAGGGGTGAGGGGACATGAGAGTAGAACCTGATGAGAATGTGATCAATATGTAATATGTCCATATAATAAAGTTCTCAATAAAGAAACGCCAATATGTTTAGAGCATATTTATGGGACCTTGAACATTTTATTTGCATAGGCATATTTGAGATGTAAGCTCTCCTGCATAAACCAGCAAGTTCAGGACTAGACTTACAAACAACTTTATGTACATTTATCACATCTATAATAGGTGTTAAGTGAGTTTGAATAGAATCAGTTGGCCTGTGACTGACAGGAGCAATTGAATTGACTTTTTTTTCAGTTATTTATTCATTTACTTATTTCTTTTTTTAGTGGGCATCCAGGGATTTAGGTATCATTCATTCTGGCATTTTCAAATACAACTGTTTTGGTTGACTCCTGTCCCCCACTCCTATAACAATCTCTCTATCTTCTCCTCAACATCCCTTCCTAGTATGGTTCCCATTCTGTTGACATGTCACACATGTCCATTTGCCCTTCCCTCAGTCTTCTTCCAGCTCTTCTTCTCTTTGGATTTACCCTTTAGGAAAGGGTCATTATCTCGTGTTTTGAGTAGCTTAGAATGTCGTGTCTCCATCCTGAGCCAGAGGACTTTGTTCATCTGATCTGGAGGGAGTAGCTTTCCCCATGATGGGCCTAAACAAAAGCTTTGATACCTCTACATTTCTCCCTTTCATTTAGCATTTTAAATCCCATGGAGGGGCAATTGTAAAGCATCCTTTTTTTTTTTTTCGAGGTAGGGTCTCATTCTAACCCAGGCTGACTGGATTTCACTATGTAGTCTCAGAGTGGCCTTGAATTTATGGTGATCCTCCTACCTCTGCCTCCTGAGTGCTGGGATTAAAGGCATGCACCAGCTAAAGCATCCCTTTTTAATGTTACCAGGGAAACATAGGCTAGGATGCATCCCCCATGGCATCCAAGGCTGCTAATGCCTGTCTGGCTACAAAGGTACTGTTCCAGATCTTAGCTCATGACTCAGGTCACAGTTACGCAGGAGAAAGGAGTGGCCAGACGGTGTCATAAATTCTACCTGCTAGCTCATGGCACAGGAGATGAGTGAGTCAGTGTTTGCATGTTCCAACTACCACCTGACTTTCTGGGTCCTTATTCCGCAGCCACCTTAACAGCCTTCCTTCCTGAAGGCTCAGATCTCTGTTACAATTTGTTTCTGTGCATGTTCCAGCTCCTGTTCCTTCCACCGGACCATGTCCCAAAATTTACCTTACCAAGCCCCCCAATCCCATCCTGTGCCTCAGCTCTCACTTCCTAATAAGTTGTAGGCCTGTTGAGGGTTGGACTGGGAATTGTTCCATTGTGGTGTCCTCAGGCTCTGTTATATCCTTATTCAATACCTTCTTGACTACTGCATGAGTAGCCTCTCCTCCCTAATCCAACCATCCAAAAGGCAGGTGTCAGTGCAAAACAAGCAGACAGATCTTACTTTAAAGGAATAGGAGATAGTTCATTCTGGTGCCAAACATGAGTGACTATAGCCCAGGAACACAGATTCAGTTTGCCCAAAATTCCATGTTCTGACGTGTTAACAATTTCATGACATGCTTATAGTTACAGAACAAAAGAAAGTAGGAAACCAAGGCTCTTTTCAAATACATTGGTGAAAACATTCGGTAGGCAGGCTTCAGCCAACTGCAGAAATCTCTGCTATACGCTTCAGATGTTATCTGCTGACAGTATTAGCTTTTGGGTTGGTGTTCTGTTAGTGCGTTTGAAAAAGGTGTCAGGGATCACCTGATAGTCACGGGGATATGAGGTCAGACAGAGGTGGATGCTGACTGACCTTCAAAAGGGCTTAGATAGCCCAACATAGCTGGGCTATGGTGCTGCAGCATCCGAATCTCTCCACATTGAAATTCTCATCAGTTGCATAGTCTTGCAAGAAAGGGGGTGTGACTTACAAGTTTTTCCAGGAACTTCAGTTGGCAGGGAATTATCCATTCTCACATAGGCAATGGGGATTTTGAAGAATGTGAACCTGCCAACACTTATGTTGGTGTGAATAGAGATAGAGCAGTGGTAATTAAGAAGAAAGTGCTTCTTCTGTGTCACACCTAAGATGCGAGATGGCCTAAGAAAATGTAGTACCCAGAGTTCCATGTGAGGCCTGGCAGCAGGCGACATCTCTGCAAACAGTACTGGTTTTGTCTCAGCTAATGTCTTATGTCTCCCAGCCCCACGGGCACCAGGGCTCCTCTACCAAGGGTTCTGCTTTATGACCGTGGTTTGCCTGTCACTGTTATGCCGCTGTGTGTATTCCTCTCCCCCCCCCCCAGTGTTTGTAGAACCCCACACTATCACATCAATCACAGTTACAGCCTCTGGGAGTCTGAAAGTCAGGGAACCAGCCTACTTCAGTGCATACAGCACACACAAAGCCCCTAAATCAAGTTCAGGTCAGGACCCGTAGAGGCTGATTACAATTATGTATTGAGGCCTGACTGAATCACTGACCACTAGCAATTAATTCAGCCCCTCCCCTCTGAAGTCCAGGGCCTGGAGATGAGAATTCCAGCCTATCTCCATAATTGTTTTCTCCTGTTGATGAGGAATAGAGGATTGAAAATGACTAGGCAGTTAGGAATAACAGAACCCCTAAAGTGAAGAGTGAGGTTCCCCCACCCCAGCCCCCATCCTGGCTTAAAGCAGGAAATATACTTGAGCCTTTAAGGGAGGATCCAGTTTTTTCTTATTTCTTTTTCCCTAAAGGAGTCTTTGAGGCCACCAGTTTGCTGGAGTCCAGAAACGACAGAAGGGTCAGGTCTTACCTCTTTTCCCCTTAAGGAGTTCCCCTTCCCTAGAAATCTAACAAACAGATGTAAATAAGATTCCTCCTTCCCTAGAAACCTGGCTAATCTGGTATTTCATTATCTGTTCCTCTCTAAAGGAGTTCCCTGCCTACAACCCACTCCCCTGCCTTCATCAGATTTCCTGCTTGGGACCTCTCCTTCCATACAGGAGCTCTGCCATCTTTCCTTCTCATAAACTCTCTAATAACATCTTTCCAAACCTCACCTCTGTGGTCTATGGGTTCCATTCTTCAAATTCACAAGATCCTGGAGGCCACTGATTCGGTGGACGTTTTGTGTGACTGTGACCATGAGCCTAGGAGACTCCATTGTTCTCAAAGGCACTCCAAATTCCCATGTCATCATCACCAGGCCATCCGCCAAGGCTCACCTCATGGACATAGAAGCAAGTGTTGTGGAAGAGAGAGTTTGGGTGTGGCAGCTAGAGGGACACCAGTGATTGTAAGTCATACCCTTGTCACACCTGTCATCTCTGCTCTCCCCACCTGCTTCATTTGCAGGACTAAATCTCACCCAATGAAATCCCTCTTGAGCATACAATTTGCCCAGATGTGGGCAGGTTCCCCCTTGAAACCCAGGCGGATTAGCTGGAACACCTGACACAGGTGAGTGTCAACTTCCAGAGCACAAACTCTAACTTGGGTTGTCATCTTCTCCTGACTCTTGAGTTGTATTCCACACCTGAATCTTTGCTATTCCAGTAAGATTATTTCCTTCCCACATGATGGCTTGGGCTGCAAGGGTGGGAAGGAACATTTGTTATTACTGGTTTTACTTTTTAAATTTCCCTTTTGAATGTGCACACCTTTTAAAAACCACTTTAATAATTTTTTGTATCCAGGGTCATGGGTTATTTTTATACCTGGGCTCTCAGAGCCACATAGTGAAAGTTCTCTGATTCCTAGGTCACTTTCTCTTCCTCCCTAGCCCTTTTCTTCTCCCTCACATCCCTGTGATGTTTGAATAAAGTGTGATCTTTGAAAAGTCATACTCTCTGCAGAAGAGGGGGCAATAAGATTGTAAGAGCCATGGTGGGGGAGAATATCCAGAGACATGGCCCCTTCAGCAACAAAATACAAGGGAGGGAAAAAAACTTGGCTACCTCTCATGCAATTCATAACCCTCTACCCTGTGGACTAATCCAGTACACCCACCAAGGAAGGCCCCCAGTGTGTTGGGGACAGAGAGGAGGGAAATGGGAATACCAGCACAAGATATGCTTATATAATATAGCTAATTAATACTCTGGTTTTTCTTCAGATCATATAAATCTTTCACCTTTTACAATATATCTGATTATTGACAATAAAGATATTCAAAAAAAGTTATACTCTCTGGTCTGTATTGCCAGTTCTTTGGTTAATTTACATACACAAACTCAGGACATAGGGTTCTAAGCACCCCAAATTTGTCCATATCATGGCGTAGGCTTGAAATTTCCCAAGTCAGTGGCTCCCAAAGAACACCCTGACAAGCCACCAAGTCAATGGCTTTCAAGTTCTTGTTGAAACACTTTGTTAGCAAAGAATTAAAAACTACAGAGATGGAGAATAGATTATGAAAGACTTATTTTAGGGGAGAGTAAGAATAAGAGAGAAGAAAGCTCCCAAATTCTCAGTCAGGCAATAAGCAGAAAGAGGGAAAGTCCTGGAAATCCATGTGACAATTTAGACCAGTTCTTTTAATAAATTAGGCATCCAATTGGGATGAGCCTTATTGCCAAGCACAAATGTATCTGAAGGATCTTGACTGTTTAGTGGGCCCATAAGCAGGGCCCAGACTCAGAAAGAACCAGCCCACAGAGAGAAGTTGAGAAAGAATCATGAAGCTGCTGTGTGTCACCATCTTGGATCAGACTGGAGTTTTAGTTTAGACAAGGTAGGGCAGCACCCATGTTCTTTTATACTTTGTCCCTAGATGACTACGTGCTTTTAATCCATATTACATGTATGCTTATGTATTAGGGTTCTCTAGTGGGACAGAACTTATAAAATGAATATATGTTATAAGTAGATTTATCATATTAGCTTACAGGATACCAGTTGGCAGTCCAACAATGGTTGTCTGTAGGCTGGACAGTCTGAGAACCCAGTAGCTGCTCAGTCCACAAAACTGAAAGCCTCAGCATTCCCAATCTGGAGCTGAAGGCCTAGACAATTCCTGGAGATCTGCTGCTCTACAGTCCATGAGAAAAGACTAAGGAATCTGGGTTCTGGTGTTTGCAAAAGATGGAAGTAACAGGGTAGGTGCACTCAGCAGCGAGAAGCAACAGCAGGCAGAGGGCAGTGCGTTTCTCAGAACCTCTGTATATATAGGTTACAATCAGAACGGGCTGTCTACTCTGGTAGTAGGCCTTCATCCTTCAGTGAATCCTTCCTGGAAATGCCCTCACAGACCTGCACACAAGGCCTGTCTCTTACTTGATTTCTGATCTGATCAAGATGATAATAAAAATTTAACTGTCACAGCTTGAAAGAGGCTTATGATTAATACATTTATCCTCTGTCACTCAGTATTGTAGGAACTTTCTGCCAGGAACTGGGGATGTAAACCAATTATGTATTTCTTATTATATCATAATATTGTACTTTTCTTCACCAAACACCAGTTAAATCATGATCTCAGGATGTAGAAGCAAGTTTGAACTGAGAAAGCCCCATCTGTATTAAAGATTATGCAGACTGATGAGAATTTTGCATTCTGAAGGGATGAAGTTTTATAGATCAAGGGTAAAATTATGTTGGGCTATCTATCATTCCCTGTTGAAGTAAGCTCCTAGTTGTGGGAACAAACTTCTAAACAGACACAATTTTGGGAGGAAAGGATTTATTTCAGCTTACAAATCCATGGAGTGTTCCATCAATGGCAAAAGAGACTGGCTCCCTTTCACAGACCCAAGCCCAGTGAAATAAACAAAAACAAGCAAACAGCAAACCCCATAAACAATCAAGCAAGCACTACCTGCCATAGCTCAAAGTCCTCTCCAAACCTTTGGGCTGGAATTCAGATTCATGCCCAAGGATAACCCCTCCCCCCAGATAGCAAGAGTCAGCCTCCTAGAGGCTGAAGCTACAAACTCAATTTTAATAAAACACCTGAGTCTATAGGGCCATATATTCAAACCACCACATTAATAGCCATTTATTACCAGTCTCTGAGTCTAGCCTTGCAGAATTATGAAAAAAATCAAGTCAAACTTGAAAATAAATTGGCTTTGCAGGACAATGACATACCAATTTAGAAGCTAAGAGTATAATTAGATAGTATCTGAAACTATAGACTGTTTCCTTACTGTATTAGTCAGGGTTCTTTAGAGGAAACAGAGTTGCTAGAACAGATTATAGTAAAGGGGGAATTTATTGTGGTAGCTTATGACAGTCCAACAATAGCAGTACACAGTCCCATGGGTGAAGGAATCAGTAGTTATTCAGTCCACGTGGCTGAATGCCTCAGTAGTCCCAATCCAGTCCTGAAGGCCTGAAAGCTCCCTGGGGAGAGGCTGCTCTTCAGTCCACAATGTGAGGCTGAGGAAACTGGGTTCCAATGTCCAGGAAGGGTAGGAGAGCAGGATGTGAACATCATGAACAGGCACCAACAGCTGTGGGAGGAAGAAAGAGAGGTTCCCTTCCCCGCAAGCTTCCTTATATCTAGTCCCCTTCTGGAAGGCCAGGCCCTGGGGGTGGGGGAAGGGCTCACTCTGGAGAAGGGACCTCCTCCTTTTGTCAATCCTTTCTGCAGGTAAGCTCAGAGACCCACCCAAGACTACTGTAGATTATTAAACAGGTCAAGTTGACAATAAACTTAGCCATCACACTTACTTTTCTGTAACCCATCAACCTCATATCTACACCAGTATATTTGGTAAATGTACTGTCTTATTATTTTTGTTGTGTGACCATAAAAGTTCATACAATCATGCCATGGTGGACAAATCATTCAAAGAAACCCAAATTCATGTTTCTAGGCAAGGGTCACTCATATTTAGTTCAGAATAAGCTATTTCTTTTTGCCTTTGTGATATAGATTATTGATAACTAATATAAGCAACATGGAGAGAGAGAGAGTTTTGCATCCCTCCCCCCCTCCTCCTCCTCCTCCGAGTTCCTGTCCTCTGATGCAAAAAGAATTTATACACAGGGACAGAAATGAATTTTAATTACACATATTTATTCTAATTTTAAATTTAGGAAAAGGGTAATTGGATGGAGAAGTCTCCCAGTCACCATGTGGGAAGTTACAGAGTTCTCCAGCCACCAGTGTGGGAGAACACATGTCAGAGAGTTTAATAAAACTTATAGTGTTCAGCTAAATAAGCAGCCAAAGAAAAGATAACTGAACGCTCCTATTATGAGAAGGAAAGGTTTATGAGGGAAAAGGTCTAGAACCTGCCCCCACCCGAGCCATTAGCTGGGGTGAGGGGAAAGGTCTTACCTTTCTGAGGCCTGGATAACAGTCTCCTTTACTCCATTGGCACGGGGGAAGAGATTGACTTCCTCTGGGGAAGTGAATTTAAGTTTTCCCCAGGTGAGTCAGAGAGACAGCTGATTGGTTCATATTTGACCAATCAGGCCCTAGGTTGTAGCTCTAACTAGCTAGATACCTCCCACTCAAGGGGAGGGGGCTGCCTCTGCAGAGAGGTCTGACCATCACAATCCCCCCTCTGAAGAAATAACCCTAACTGCTGTTAGGGTGCTGGGGTGTGGACTTTGGGGCAAAAAAAAGCATTAGAAAGTACATACATGTTTAAAAAAAATAAAAGCACCAGAAGAAGTATATATATGTTTAAGAAACAAGAATTAACAATACCCATTTTTGAACCTATTAAGAGGAAAGGCAAGCTTAATAGAGGCAAGCTCTGACTGGGGAGGAGTTAAGGAGGAGCTTGGCAACCTTGTGTGGGGGTCTCACTCCTAAACTCTCACATTTGGAATAAGAGTTGTGTTTTAAGTCTGCACCAGAAATTAGTAGTTATTGTTATTGCTCTTTAAGTTGTTCAAGTGGAGCCAATATGCAGCCAAAGTGGAGAGCCTTGTCAATGAGTAATTTGCTTTTGGCTGCGAGGAACAGAAAATTCCAGGAACAGTTTCAACATACAGTCAGTGCAAATATGGAGCACTTCGTGATGCAATCAATGGTGATGGTGTCATCTGGAAGGAAGTTTCTTCCTAGCCTGTGCTGAGGGCCTCACCTGGACATCACCACAGAATGGAGGCCCATCTGGTCATTATTACCGCCCCCGGGATTAGGTGACAGGAAGGATGCCCAGTGGCAGAACAGGTTGTCCATAAAGCCCCAGCTTCCTCAACTCCCCCTGGAGGTACTTTTTCTGCACCTGCCACCTTGTCTAGCTACTTTTCAGTGACATCATTACTTTACCTGAGGCTCATTTGCATTGTGACTCCCCTGGTCTCAGGTATTTACTCTGGCTATCCTAAGATTAAGACTCACTGAGCTCCTTAAAGATAGGACTTTAAACCGGCATGGGATAAAACAGTGGAATTAAAGAGGCCCTTTAATTGCAGCTCCACCAACTGCCATGGGTGGGTAGGCAGGAGGGGAGGAATCTGCCCCTCCTCAGCATTCCCAGTGCCTGGGTTTCCTCTAGGGAGTCCTCAGCTTCAGCAGCACACAATTCATGACACCATACATCCTATACATCCTGATTAAGGAGCCTAAAATGGAACTCGGACATTGTTACAAGCGAAATATATTCCCCCCAAATTTGTATATTGAGCCACTAGACCCCAGGACCTCTGAATGTGACTTATGTGGAGACTAAAACTAGGCTCTTATTGGAGGACCTAAGCCCATGTGATCGGCATCCTTTGATAGATGAGGACACAGACATGCACAGAGGTATATCAGCAGGAAGATGAAGGTAAGAAGTCAGAGAGGGACACTGAGATACAAGATTTATCAACTCTAAATAACCAAATGGTGAGGTCGGAAGAAGCAGAAGAGGAAGAGGAGAAGGGGAGAAGGAAGACGAGGAACCCCTCAGACTGCCTAAAAAAAGAAATGCTCATTTTAAGGGTTCTAGGGAAGGGGAGAGGATTACGCACTGAGAGAAAGGAGTTTCGTGTGACTTGGAGGATGTCGTGGATGTGGGGCAACAGGACGCATGTGGCTTGAACATACACACTGGCAGCTCTGCGTAGATTAGGATTTTAGTTATTATTACATCTGCATATTTCTTGATGCTTGCTTAATTTGGAACAACTTCTCTGGTCTTTTTGTTTTGATGATATTAACACTTTTGCAGACCATATGCATATCATATATGATGGTCATTTAGAGTCCATTACCTGGAGAGCCTGCTAAACAACTTTTTGGATGAATCAGAGAATCAGCAGGGCACCTGTCAGTTCTCTGAGGCAGGGAGAATTACAGAGTCGCATGTGGTCACAGTAAAAGTCTTTAAATGAACTTAATTTGCATCTAGTGAGTCCTAAGAATACATGAAACACCCATGTCTTAACATTTACATGGTTTTTCTCTTTTGCCTCTCTTTAAGATATAATAATAATAATGATAATAATAGCAAAAAGGGGAGATAGCTTAGCAGATAGCACTTGCTACTCAAGCAGGAAGGCCCGAGACTGCCTTAGTTTGATCTCCCAGCACCCATATAAAAAGCTAGAGTCAACTTGCACACCTTTAATCTCTGTCCTGGGGGTGGGGGTGAGAGAGAATGGGAATCGCTGGGGCTTGAGGGTCAGCCAGTCAGTTTGACCAAAAACAGCAGCTCCAGGTTCAATGAGAGACTCCATTTCAAACAAACAAACAAACAAACAAAAATGGCTGAGAGTAATACAGGACCCAATATTCTCCTCTGGTCTACACACGTGTACAGGAGGCTCATGCATCTGCACAGGCATGTGTATACATTACAAATACACTCCACACCACACCTACTACAGACACACGCACACACACACACACACACACACACACACACACACACACCAAGAAAGAAGAAATAATAGCACACAAATTCTCATAGAATTGGGAATTTTTCATTCTAGTCTCCCAAATTTAAATATTTTATGCTCCCCTTCTCCCTCTCTCTGTCTCGTTTTGATCATTTTGATCATTTCTGTTGTGGTGGTTTTAGGGGGCAGTCCACGGTGTAGCCTCAAACCTGTGATCCTCACACTTCAACCTCCTTGTCCATCTTTTGCTTTTTCTTGTTCCCTGAACAATTTGCAGTGCAGGAGACAGTTTTTATGGCCCAGGTGGTTTGTGTGCATTTCCTAAAAACAAACAATCAGCACCAGGAAACAGTATTGCCACAGCACTATAATCTCTACAGTTTGAAAATTAATCATGTTTTTAGTGAAAGTGTGACTTATGTATTGCATTTGCATATTTCTTGATGCTTAATTTGGAACAACTTCTCGGTCTTTTTGTTTTGATGATATTAACACTTTTGAAGACCATATGCCAGTGTATTAAAGCCCTTCCATTTAGGTTTGCCAGATTTTCCTCATTATTACACTTAGATTATGCACTTTTGGCAGAAATTTCATAGAAATAATATGTTATTTTTAGGGCATAATATCAGGCACTTTTTTTAAGAATCTCATTTTATTTAATAAAGAAAAAATAGACCAAATGATTATCTCTACGTCTAAGCACATAACATACTACAAGACTATTAGAGACATTTAGTAGCCATAAAATTAACAATAGTTGTAAAGCTTATCAACACCTCCCAGGGCACACACACAGCATATCACACATCAATATACCTTGAAGGTTTCTAATCCTGCCCCAGGGTTTCCCAGAAGACAAGATGCCCTCAGTGCAGCCCCACCCCTATAAACCATAAAACCAAACTCACCCAGACAGAACAACTGAAACTCCCTTTAAGAAAGAAAGACCTGACCACAGACACATTATTTTTAATAGGAAAAAAAAACATGCATTAGAGGAACATGCAGTCATCAGTTTCTTAGTGTTGAAGTCAATTTGGGCTGCTTTAAAAATATTATAGATTCAGTGACTTATAGAAATTTATTTCTCAGAATCTGAGAAGGTCAGGATCAAGGCACTGTGAGATTTCATGTCTGGTGAGGGCTGGTTCATAGCTAGCCATGGTTTGTGCTCACATGGTGAATGAGAGGAATTTCTTTAGGGCCTTGTTTTTAAGGAAATTAATCCAGTTATGAGGGCAAACCACACCTTAAAGTCCCTGACAGCCAAAACTGACACACTGAGATTTAGGGATGCAACATATGAATTCTGGAGGAACACAATCAACTCTTAGCACTTAGTGAATTAATACACTCTGTGTTTACTTATGACCTGCCCATCATAAAACATATAACATAATTAAGGGAGCATACCTTATATGTGTTTACAATTTAGCTCCCAGCAAACTGCATGACACCAAGTTGAAACAGGGTGATATTTATTCAACAAACTTAACTATTATTTTTGGAGAACAGGGCACTTTCATTTCATCTCAAGCTTTGCTGGTTTCTTTTCTGGTTCTCCTTCCCTGCTGAAACAAGCAGTGTCCTTTGGAGGATATGACATCTAGCTCTATGGGGAACTAAGGCAAACATGTTTCTAGCAAGGATATGCTACTTACTCCTGGGGTGGATGAACATTTGAAAACTAAATAGATATCCTATTAGAATACAGTATCCCACTGTCCTTTTCTGCTAAGTAGCATAGTTTCATGAAGTGGATTAGAAATGCAGATCACTCACAAATATCATGTTCACAATTGACAGAGAGGTTGGAGCATCTTCAATTTTGAGATCCTCCATAAAACTTGAGCTAGCACAATAGTTCTTACAAGAGCCTATTTGTCTTTCTTTTAAAAAAATCATATCTTTATTGTCCGTAATTAGATATACTGTATGAGCAAATAATATGTTGTTTTCCCCAGTTCCCTGATTTCCCTCCTCCCTGTCCCCAATCAGCGGGGAATCCTCCTCCGTGGGCAAACTGGATCAGTCCATGGGGTAGGGGGTTATGGATAGCCTAGGAGTCAACCCGTTTCCATCCCCCTTTGTATGTTGTTACTAACATACAATTAGTATGTAACAGGCGATGCCTGTTAATTCTCCTCCACGATGACAATAGCCTATTTTTCGGTGGGTGCTGGCACACGACAAATTAAGTAGACATGTCAGCAAGGGAAACCTTAATCATTAAGAGAGATGGTTTAATCCCAGCACTCAGAAGGCAGAGGTAGGAAGATCGCCTTGAGTTCAAGGCCACCCTGAGACTACATAGTGAATTCCAGGTCAGCCTGGGCTAGAGTGAGTAGAGTGAGACCCTACCTCGAAAAACCAAAAAAAAAAAAAAAAAAATAGGTGTGCACCATCATTAAGAGAGATGGTCACTGAATTATTTTTCAAATAAGCTCAGTGAATTTATGGTCTTGTTCTTCGTTCACATTTTCGTGCTAAGTATTTAGAAGGCGGTATCAGTCCACATCCTGACAAAGTTCAAGTACAGAAGGAAAATAGGCAGGTAGAGAAATTAAATGATAATATCATGAGGAAAGATGAAATGAATGGTTAATATGATAATTCTATTTTCATGTGAATTGACCTGAAACTAACTGGGTGCTCTTCAATTAAATGTAGATACGACATACCTAAGTTGATATAGATACCACAGGATAAAAGCAAAGTCATCCATAGACGACTCCCAGAGGGCCCCCGGGGCAGCCACACTTTTAATAGAAGGACCAAAAACTCAGGGTTTCCACAACCTTCTCAGAGCTCAAGAGAGCACCACACTCATCCTTGCAGCTTTACTGTAAGCTCCTCCTGTGGAACCAGGTTCTGTCATCTTCTTGGCACATCAGTATGTTTACCAACCAGGAAACTCCACTGCACTTCAGTGTCCTAAGGTTGTACTGGAGTTTATTTATGCCAGATGGTTTTCTCAAAAATCAGGTGGCACAAAGTTTCCAACCTTCTGGTCACATGATTCATCTTTCTGGTGACTAGAAACAGTTTCGAAGCAGGCAAGAAACCTGCCAGAATTACTTTGGCACTGCCACTCAGCAAACCCCAAGAGTTTTTAGAGGTTCAGTGTCAGGAACCCAGAATGACCAGAAAGATTCTTTATAATGTAACAACAACGATGAAATAGATACAAAGTAGATGATAGAGATACATAGGTATATAAATAATGATAGATATAGATGGATATAAGGATTTTAGGGGTATCCATGGCTGCCTAGTACGTAGCCCAGGGAAGATTAAAACAGAGGTGTATGGTATATCACCCCCTGAATGGGGTCAGATCGTGACTGTGAATTGGTGAGAATGGATAGCTAGCTCTTGGGGAAATAACTTCTCTGCAACTAAAGGTTTTTCATAAGATGGCCAGCCATTAAAATATATGAAAAAATTTAAATATATTTAAATATACATACACTATATCTGGAGGATTGGAAATATGTATTTTATTAAAATGCTCACAGTAGCACTATTATATGAATGTGTAAATATTGATATATAAACATATTTATATTATGCTAGTTAGGATTTATCTTGTGTCTCCTATCCTTTAGTATGACATTGTATAAACCACATGGATGTTTTTCTTATGGTTTCTTTCACTGAAACTATTTGTGAGCACCTTCTGACTGGGGCTGCCTCCTTGAGGGCAGAGCCAGACCACTTAGATGAACGCTTTCTCAGAGGAAGCATCCTATGTTGCCACTTCCTACACAAAAGGACCACATATGAGAAAAGAATATTATATGTACATTGTATGTATGCTTATAGGAATCCATATCCAGACACATCTTGCCATACTTCCTACAGAATAACTTTGAGATTTAAAAATTCTATTCTAGATTTACTAAATATTTATAAAATATTTTATACTAAAGTAAAGATTTATCATTTTAAAAATATTTTTATTTATTTATTTGAGAGAAAGAGGGAGAGAGAGAGACAGAATGAATGAATATAGGAATGGGTGCACCAGGGCCTCCTGTCACTGCAAACGAACTCCAGATTCATCCATCACTTTGTACATGACTTACCGTGGGTAGTGGGAGATTGAACCCAGATCATTAGGCGTTACAGGCAAATGCCTTAACCACTGAGCTATTCCTATTGCAAAATGCCTTGAAAAAAATGTGGGTAGGTTGAAGAATGTCTGAAACAGGTATCTTTGGAAAAAAGATTAGAAGAAAAATATATTCATTTAGGAAAGCATAAAAACATAAAAGAGGATACAAAGAACAGAGCCTTTCTGGAAGGTGGTCACGCTGGAAATGGGTGTAGTTGTCTCTTTTTCATTACTATAAGGAACGATCTGGAACAGGCTAACTAAACGCAGAAAACAGTTTTATTCTTCTAAGTGTTGGAGTCCTCAGTGGTTCAGCCTCTGGTAAGCGCTTGGAGACAGATGGCCTAATGTCAGGGGCATGTGTGGGAGGAAGCAGATCCTTTCTCACATTTGGAACACATGGCCCACTGGTTTCTGAAAGGAATATTAAATATCTGTTCTGATTATGGATTTATCCATTTTGCTTTGATATCTGCTGGCTTTTAGGTATACACAGGGACAGCTCTAAATGTGTCCTAGTGATTTTAGAAGAGGAAATAGCACAATTTCTTGAAAGAAGATGGAAAAGGAACTCTCATCCTAGACATCTTTCATTCTACAGGTTACATTTTTAGCATTTTATGGCAGTTTTAAGCATCCACATGATATATCCTTCTAATTTCAAATGGATTGAATGGATGACCTTCATTTTATAGAGGATTTGGTAAAACTCAGATACCTCGCCCAAGTTTGGATAGCACATAAATGTCAAATGAATTTTTCAGTAATAAAGAAATAGTGATCACTGTCAAGGAGAAAATAAATGTGCTATGCATGATTCAACTATATCTAAGTTAATATTTAAAAATACTTTTTTAGTAATAATTGTAGGTCAAATCAATGTGAATGGTGAAAAAAATTCTCAAATATACTGTGTTACATGGGCAATTCATTCCTGTGAGATAAACTTGAAATTGGCTAGGGCAGGAGAGCAAGCATATATACAACTTTTTAGTTAAAATAACGTAAAGCTTATTCTGTCCAACTTTGCAATCAATGGGGAAATAATTTTCAGTTTTTGACACTTAAATCTGTTAGTCTCCACTGACACTTCAATGAAAGACATATATAATGGCATAAAGTCCTCAATAATCAAGTCCACATCTAATTACATTTCCTGCAAATATTCCTTACTCTGTTCATTTGCTTACCAAAGTATTTCTCATATCACTTATTTAATTTCAATGTACCGCAAATCTGAATTTATAGGTAGGTGGGTGTGTGTGTCTCCAGAAGATTGTGAGAAGTTCAAAGGACACAGGAAGAGAGAGAATGTGGCCACTAGCATAAGAGGCACTTGTCTAGACTACTCATTATTACCCATGAGGAAAGAGAAGGAAGACCACACCACAAGTCACATTCTCCAGACAACCCCACTCAGGGCTTCAACTGAAAACCTGAAGGAAGAGCACAGAGTCAAATCACATTAGTAAGATGAGCAAGGTGGGCTGAAAGCATGCATCATGGTCAGGGATGTTGGTCAGAGTAGTAAAAGCACTACAGAGAAATTGTCTTAACATGTAATCTCGCTCATGTTACCTTCTGTGATTTTCTATCCTTATTCTCAACTCCATGGGGTCTGGAATTATCTAAAAGATATGCCTCTGGGTGTGTCTATCAGGGTGTTTCCTGCCTCTCTGCCTGCCTGGGCTTTTTGCTGGTGAGCATGTCTATCCTTGCTGCTCCTGCACCGAACACCCTCCACTGACATCAGACTCCGCTTCTTCCACCTTCCAATGCCCACTGAAGATCAGTGACTCTCCAGGAATCAGTGCCAGACTGGGACTGCCGAGGCATCTGCTTTCATGAACTTAGCAGCTATGAAGAGCTCAGCTTCTCCAGTGCCAATTTAGTGAATATATGCACATTCTCTCTACTCTGCACCTCTAAAGAGCCCGCCTAGTATACCCTCCTGCTCCAAAATGTGTCAGAGCCTGTCATAGTCAGCCACACATCACTGGGATGAATCTCCAAACCAGGCACAATTTGGGGGAGGAAAGTATTTATTGAAACTATCAGATCCGGGGGAAGTTAAAGAAAGGCTTGGCCCTCTTTCACAGATCCAAGCAGAGACAGACAGATGCCCACCACCAGCACCTCAAGCAAGCACACTCCAGGCTTGAGCTAGGACTGCTTTTTGCATATGTATAGCTAGAATTACAGGCCCACCCCAGAAATACCGTAGGGCCAAGGTGACACACCTCCAGCCAGAACTGGCTGGAGACAATTTACAATTATAATAAACTTTTGAATCTATTGGGGGGCATTATTCAAATACCATGAATGCAATTTATCAGAGTGGCTTTCAAAGCATCCTAAAAGATGGCCTCGTCCTGCTCGCTTATGCTTATCTCCTACTTATATGGCTTGAATCTAGAATGACCTCAAAAGCCTACGTTAAGTCTTAGTCCCCAAGCTGCAGAGATGGCTCGGTGGTTAAAGCCTGTGCTTGCAAAGTCTGGCCCAGTTATGATTCCCTAGTATCCACATAAAAGCCAGATGCCCAAAGCGGCACTTGTATCTGGAGTGTTTACAGTGGAAAGAGACCCTGGTACACCCATTTTCTCTTTCTCTCTTCAATAAATAAAAATTTAAATTGCTTAAGGCTTAGTCCCCATCTTCGCAAAGGAAGTGGAAAGTTTAAGATGTGGGGCCTTAGTGGGAAGTTTTAGGTTACTGAGGACATGTTGAAGGGAATCATAGGATCCCAGACCTTCCTCATTCTTTTGCTTCCTTGCTGCCGTAAGGTGAGCAGCTTCCTCTGCCATGTGTACTCACTATGATGTGCAGGCCCAAAACATTAAGGCCACCTGATCCTGGACTACAACTTTCAAAACTGGGAGCCCAAATAAATCTTCCCTCTTTTTACACTGACCCATTTCAGGTATTCATTATGGTAACAGAAACCTAACATCCCTGCTAACACTCACAGGGGCAGCCTAGAGTGGGAGGTTGTCTTGAAACAATTTTGTAAGGTGGGCCTAACCATGCTGTTTATTATGTTGCATGTATATATAGTGTGAATGCATGTTTGTGTGAATATGATGTGTGTAGCGGTATATATGTATGTATGTGCATGTGTGTGCAGCGGCTAGTCATCTATTCAGGATTCTTCTACTGCTCCCCATCTTCCTTTGAGACAGGTTCTCTTGCTGAACCCAGTACTCACTGATTTGGCTGGACAAGATGTCCTCATACCTGTGCAAAAAAACACTGAACCATCTCTCTATACCCCATCTTTAGTTTGGTCTCAGCCTTAGACTACCATCATTGGCTTCCTTTGAACACTTATGCTCTGAGTGGATAGTTGGAAAGGAAGCCTGTCCTGCCCCTCCCTTAGCTGTAGTGTTCAGATCAACCATCACATTCCTGGAGAATTCACTTGGCACCAAGCTGACAAAGCAGAGGTCTGGCACATCCGTGCGGTTTACAGAGGCCCCTCATGAGCATTCCATGGTTCTTTAGTCCCTCCCCCTTGGACTTACCTGTCTTCCCTTTCTTTTCTCCTTTCCTTTCTCCACCTTAAACTCACCAACTTGGAGTAGCCTGGGAAGACTGAGTTAGCTCAGAAGGTGGTGTCAATCTGTGTGATAAAGGAACCCTAATTTTTCCCAGGAGATTATGGATTGAACACTGCCTCTCCAGAAAGCAATTCTCCCACAGTACCTTCATCATCATTCTGCTGGCTTTGGGGATAAGACGCTGGGAAAGATAACCAGGCTGAGATAACTTGTGGTTAAGTAATATCCAATCACACTGATACTAAAGTGACCACTCTGAACTTTGGTTAAAAGAAACCCCAGATATCACCTCCTAGAGACCTAAAAGTTTTAGAACAAAATATAGACTATGAGAGGCCAGTTGCTAAGACTAGTAGTTTCTTCCTTGAGCCATTCCCAAGTGCAAGAATGCACCAGGAATAATAAAGATAGCAAAAACATATGTTCTGGAGAACAGCTGGACAATGGGCAAGGAAATAGCAATCCATGCGAGAGCACTTCACAGGAGACAGGAGAACAGCAGGAAGTGGTCAAGGGGTGGGCATGGGGCCAGCGGAAGGACACCAGAGATTTACAGGCAATGACAGTTCCAAAGTATATGGTAGCCATTAATGCAGCTTGCAGGAAAAGGCTCAGATGCTGGACAGAGCTCAGTGTGTTCCGAAGACTGCAGGGAGTCTGGGTGTCAATTGTGGGTATGTTGAGGTGAGAGGCATCTACAGGGCCCATGAGGCTGAGTGGGCAGGGCAAGATCAAGAAGCCTTCCTGGTAGTTTAAAGCATAGGAATAGCATGGCCAGGTGACGACTTGGACATCTTTCTGGAAATGGGGCCTACATCACAGATTGCTAGAGCGGACGCACCGAGATGGAGCAAAGTGCTGAGTGAGGCTTCCCTGGAAACTGAATTGTAACAGATGGTACTGTCATTTCTGAAGCCATAGAGTTGTGTCCTTATACAATACAAACGCTAGTCCTTCCACCCCTTGTGCTGATTCAATATCTGATTGGATGTGATAAACACTGAATAAATCAATTTTAGGCTTTTGAACAGTTTTGAATCGACAGATAATTATATTCATTCATGGGGTATAATGTTTGTGCTTTTATACATTATAGAATTATTATGAGGTCAACTTACATTAGAGAAACATCTGTACCCCCAAACATAGGAGAAACTCTTTCTACATTATGCTGGGGAATGTTAATGGAAAAAATGGGTAATTTTTACTTTTGACCTGCTTCTGTAGTAATTTGCTTAAATGTATGCATTGTTTAAATGTACATGCATTATCACATTTCAAAGTACAATAGTTAATAAACTAAAACAGGGTATTTTTACTCATTTGAAGTCCATGTATAATTAACTAGGCACCAGAGCTACAGCAAGTAGCTCACTTTAAAAAATATTTATATTTATTTGCAAGCAGAGAGAGAAAAGAGACAAACTGAGAGAAAAGGCACTCCAGAGCCTCTAGCCACTGCAAAAGGACTCAATGCATGTGCCACTTTGTGAATCTGGCTTCACCTGGGCACTGGGGAATCGAACCTGGGTTATTAGTCTTTGCAAGCCCGTACCCCTGAGCCAAGTCTCCAGTCCAAGGAGCTCATTTTTAAGACTACTTTTCAAATATGAGCAAATATCCTTAAATATTATTTTCTAAAGACATAAAATAACCCTCATTGGGCTGCGGAGATGGCTCAGCAGTTAAAGGTACTTGCTTACAAAGCCTGCTGGCCCAGGTTTGATTTCCCAGCACCCACATAAGTCATCTGTTTGTAGCAGCAAGAGAACCTGGAACACCCACCACACACACACACACACACACACACACACACACACACACACACAACACCACTCTTAAAGGAGTTTCTGCCTTTTCCAAGATAAAATTACTAAAATCTGACTTGGTATGTCAGAGTCCTCATATTATGAGAGATGAAGGCTGTAGCACTGTGCCTTGGGCCTCATGGTTTACATGGAGATGAGCCTGAGCCTTTTTTCTCTGGTGTTCAAGTGCTCAGACAAGGTGAGTAGAGGGCCTGGAAGAGAGGTCAGACTAAAAGAAGAAACATTAACTACATCCTAAACACCTTAGGAATTCCAAAGCTATCATTCTGAGCCAGGAAAATATTCTTCCATCACCTACATAAATTTAATCTTGGGCGAGGCAAGGTCTATTAGGAGTGTTTGTGACAGAAGGTGTGTGTGCCTGACAATTTTCCTTTTCAAAAGGTAGAGGCTGGGAAAATGGCTCAGCGGTTAAAGGGGTTTGGTACAAAGCCTGGTGGCTGGGTTCAGTTCCCAAGCTGTCCACATAAGCCAGACACAAAAAGCGTTACAACAGCCCAGTGTGTGCAGAGACAAGAGACTGTAGCATGCCCCCCACACACACACTTTAAAAAGATATGTATTGTCCTCTTTCAAGGCAATTTTTCCATCACTGCTGCTAAGCTACAGCAGTTCTGCCAAAAAATTGGCACTATGACATGCAGGAAAAGATACTATTGTAGAAAGGTATACTCTCAAGACCCTGAACAGCTATTAACCATCATTTTCCATCTGTAAATTAGAAATATGTAACCCCTAGCTGTAATAGATAGGAAGAGAGTCAAATAAAATTCTAATTTCAAAAAGCATTTTGAGGGGACTGGAAAGATGGCTAAGCGGTTAAGGCACTTGCCTGCAAAGCCTAAGGACCTAGGCTTGATTCCCCAAGACCCACATAAAGCCAGACTCACAAAGTGGCACATGCATCTGGAGTTTGAAGTGGCTGGAGGCCCTGGTGTGCCCATCCCCATTTTCTCTCTCCTTTTTACAAATAAAATATCTTACAAAAGCATTTTGAGCCGGGCATGGTGGCGCATGCCTTTAATCCCAGCACTCAAGAGGCAGAGGTAGGAGGACTGCCATGAGTTCAAGGCCACCCTGAGACTACAGAGTGAATTCCAGGTCAGCCTGGACTAGAGGGAGATCCTACCTCAAACCCCCCCCCAAAAAAAAAGCATTTTGAGTCATAAAATATTGTACATGTAAAACAGCTAAAGTACTATAGAAATTTAAACAATTCATAGTCAATTTCTAGTGTGAATTTTTTTATTTTGACAAATTTTATAGAATCTATTCTTAAACTCTCCAACTTCCACTTATTTAAAAAGCAAACATATCTTAGACTCTAACAGTTCAGGTACCAATAAGCTCATACCAGATTAGCTATATAATACAGGTAAATTGTGACATTCACTAGTGACAAGTATACCTATAAAAAACACGTGAACATATTTGCTTCTAAACTACACAGTCTCCTGTCCATAAATATCAGAATTTGACATAGCTATTTCCATTGATGGCAGGTACAACCTCATGAATATCAAATTTATAATCTTGATTTGGAAATTCAAATATAAGAGGAACAGAGACTCAGCAGCTGAAAATGTTACACATAATGCACATAAATTCATATTACAAGGAATGCTAGGAGTTCTCTCGGGAATGACTTTTGTAAAGTTTAAAATATTATTTTATCAGAAAAGTTAGCCATTAGTGTGAAAAGATGTATTTACTTATGAACATCTAGCAAACTGCAGACTTTGTGGAATTAGTTACTAAGATACATGTGAAGAGATTAATAATCATTGTTTGACAGAACCTGGTTCTGGAGCATCTGCTTGAAGTTGGTTTAGTTCTACATACTATGAACTTAAAATCCCTCTATGGTAAACTGCATTCTACACTAGACATAGGAAACATGTGTCGGCTTCAAACAAATGACTACTCTTCACTCTCAAGTAACCTATTCTTAACTTCCTCAAAAATCAGATTTTTTTCACCCACATATATGGAAACATGTGCTTCTCAAACATACACAGTCCACTTCCCAAACCCTAAAACAAAGGTAAAGGCACACAAATGGATAATAGCTTATATACCGTCATGAGTATGTTCACCATGTGATACACTTGCTAAAGCTATACCAAAATGCTGCAGCGCAGTGCTATCCGTGAGTAGGCTCCTTGATGGCAGGCTGCAGCAATCTAGGTTTAGGAAATTATAGTAAAAAGACAAACGATAAAGGACTTACGTCAAATTAGTCCTCCACAGAAGTTTCTAATCTTTTTACAAGATTTAATATGCTTGTGAGTTAAATTTTAAAGTAATTATAAAGTCATTTCCTCTAACACAAATGAATGGAATGTAATTAAGAATCATACTTAAATTAAGAATCATACATTAAAGTCATTAACTTTAATGACTGTATGTTTCATTTATGCACAGGGGAATTCAATAGCTAGCAGCACTGGAATACAGAATTAGTCCCATCTCTTTCCCTTTTTTCACAAATGCCATTTTTAAATGGGCAGACTACCCCTTTTATCATCACAGCTCCTTGAGGAAAGAATTGTAAAACTCAGCACTTCAAACATTTGAAGTGTTGCTACAAAGCACAGACTGTGACTGTATTGGCAAAATAAAAATGTATCTTAGATAAGAATCATTGATTTAATAATTACTTCACAGAAGTGTTACTAGGGAACTGGGGTTCCCTTTCGTGGGTTCTTTAATCTTAAAAGAATTTAGGAACAGACTCAGAAGCATGCTCAAGGACAATTTTAACAGCATTTGAGGAAAACCCACAGGGGAAGCAAGCAGTTAATCTCAGCAGCTGCCGGGAGGAGGGAGCTAGTACTCTAGCAAGAAAGTCTTCTGAGTAAGGGTCAAGAAAGCAGACAGGTTCAGCAATGGAGGTCCACAGCAGCTGCATGAGGGACCTGGGCCAGGGCCTGGGCCTTCAGAGAAAGCCCAGAGTGTCTATAAGCATGCTGAGGATTTTGGCCAGGATCCCAAGAGGAGGCAAGGGAGAAAAGGGAAAGGTGACTTTCTGAGTTAGAACTCAGCAGTGAGGATCTGCAAGCAACAGCACTGAAGGCTGGGCTTCTGTGGGTTTAAGTACATAATCTGATCAAGGATACTTCCCCCATGCCCTCTTTAGCACATCTTTAGGTGAGGGTGACAGGCAGACTCAGATGCATTAACTCTTAAGGAGGAGGCCATTATCTTAGGTTTGGGGGTAGTTTAAAACCAAAACTCAAATTTTATTCTTATGACCAGGAGGAAGCAGCTTTCCCTCAACGAAGAGGATACCCCACTTTCTCCCTTTATGGGGAAAGGGGGGGGTAGGGTCCACAGCTGATCATGGGGGGGGGGGTTGTTCAACCTCAATGACCTCCAAGCCTGTGAATACCTGTCTAACCACCACAGGACAGGTTATTATTAACTAATATTATTAATACTTATGTTGACGTTTGCTAATTGTCTAAGCATGGAGATTTAAGTAATAAATTCAGTCTAAGCACCTAAGAGTCACATCAAATAGAACCCATGTTTTTACGTTCTCTAGAATGAAAGCTTTAGAAAATTTACACCTAAAAGTAACAAAACAAGTTAGTGACAACAAAATGCCAATTTTTACTTAAAAATACCATAGACTGCTAAGTATTTTTCTCTTTAAATAAAAATTTGTGGCTATTAAAAATGTACCATAATCCAGAGTACAGTGGTGCAAACCATTCAACAGTAACTCAAAAGCAAAAGTTGCTTATTCAATTCAGTAATTAAGACTGCAATTACTTAAAGGAAAAAAAAACTGAATTGCTACTTATAATACAAATAGAATACCAGTAAGACTCCCATTTTAATTCACATTATTCTCTCTTGTATTTTTGCATTTCAACTCTGACTGACCTTCAGTAGTACCTTAAGAAGCAAATGCAATTAGTGAACCGAGAGCAGCATATAGTTTTGTTCACATTTACAAATGCTACCAGTTTTCTTACACTTTGCATTTTTGACACTCTTGGAAGAGTAATCACTTAGAAAAATAGCATATAAAAGTGCAATATTCTTTACTTTGCATGGTATCCAGTAATGGTTAAGGACAGAAGCTCTCAGTTATCAACTCTAGTTCTAATAAACTCCAGGTCACAAGGGTGGAGCTGTGAAGAGATCAAAGACTATGAATCACGTAGACGAAATCCACACCTAGAATGCTGGCTGAAAGGATTTCTTCCAAACCCATCCCCACTGCTCGCATAAGCAAATCCCAACATTTCAAGCAGTAATTATTTTTACCCAAACACATTAGACTTTGGTCTCAATTTGGAGGACGAGTGGCCTTTCAGCGGCCGGTCCTCCTCTTCCTCCTCCTCTCCTTCCTCCAGTGGCTGATCAGCATCCCTGGAGGCCAGGGTGCTATGAATGATCTGGGTTTTGAAGCGAATTTTGTTGAGTCGGGGTTTCATGCGTCCACTGGAACTGCCCAGAGCTTTGCGACTTGGTTCTTTTGTTTTGCTTCCAGCCCATCCTTCGGCCAGGTGGTGGTGGTGGTGGTGGTGGTGGTGGTGGTGGTGGTCAGCCCCATCTTCGGGGCCATGGGAGAGCTTGTATGTGATGAGGTGCGCAGGGAGCACCTTGGAGAGTCTCCAGCGTCCACCCCCGCCGCCGCCGCCGCCGGCGCTGTCCCCATCCTCCTCCTCGTCGTCCAGGACTCCTACCAAGTTCTTGATCTCCTCCGCGATGCTCGGGCTCAGGTAATGGGAGGCCTTTCTCCCGCTGTAGTCCCTGATGTCCACATCGGCGTCGTAGGCCCCCACCAGTAACTTCATCACCTCCACGTGCCCGTGCATGGCCGCCAGATGCAGGGCGGTGTAGCCCCCGCTGGACCTGGCGTTGATGTTCACGGGCAGCCGGTGCTGGTTGGCGAAGTTCACCAGCATGGCCAGGAGCTCCTGCTTGCCTTGCTTGGCGGCCCAGTGCAGGCAGTTGAAGCCCGTGATGAAGTCCCGCTTGGCCAGCAGGCCGGGATCGCAGCTGAGCAGCCCCTCCAGGCTGTCCCATTTGCCGTCCGCCGCCGAGAGCATCCACGCGTGCTCCAGGGGGTCGAGCGTCACCGAGACCCCCGCGCTGCTGTCCTCCTCGGTGGAGGACGAGGCCACCGAGGCGCTGTCCGACTCTCCCCCTCCTCGGCCACGACCTCCCCCGGAGGAGCCCCCGGGGCTGCCGGCCCCGGGACCCGCGCTCCTCGCGAGCTGCGGGGTCCCCGTGACCGAGTCGCGTAAGTTCTGGCGGGCAGACCTGGAGGTCGGGGGTCCCCCGGGAGAGCCGCTCCGGTCCGCCTCCCCGCCGCTGGCCGGAGGGGGCTCCGGGTCGTCGCCGGGCTCGCCGCCCCGCCGAGGTGTCTCCTCCTCCGGGCGCCGCCCGGGATCCCCGAGCTCGGCGGGCGGCTCCGGGGCTTCGGGCTCGGCGGTCACCTGGATGCGGGGAGAGTCCCCGGGGGGCGCGTCCTCGGACGGAGCGGACCCCCGACAGAACCTCCTCTTGAGCTGCACGTACTTGACGCCGTCGGCGGGGTCGGTGTGCACGCTGGCCACCGCGTTGACCTGCTCCTTGAAGCGGGCTCGGGCGCGGGCGCGCCGCTCCGGAGGGCCGCCCAGGGCGTCCCCGAAGTGCCGCAGCAGCTCGGCGTGCGCCGCCCGGCCCCCGCGCTCCGTCAGGAAGCGCAGGACCACGTCGGGGCCCAGCTCCGCCGGCCCCTCCATCCCGTGCCCGCCCCGGTGCGCCGCCGCTCCCGGAAGCTCAGCCCGGCCCCAGGCGGGCGCCCGCCGGCCGGAGGTCTCGGAGAGGAGCCGGCTCCGCGGCGTCCCGACTAGGAAGAACGGAGAACGCCGCCGCCCCGCTGGGCCCCGCCCACGACCACGCCCCGCCCCGACCACGCCCATCGACACGCCCACTTCCGCTCCGGCCGCAATCTCGGCGCCCGCCCGCCGCCCTGCCCACTTCCGGCCTCCACGCGGCGAGTTGCGGAATCCCGGGGTGTTTAAACCGCCTTTTCTCCCCCGAGCCCCGACCGAGGGTCATCCTTCCCGCTCAGACTCTCCGTCCTCCCGGGCACCCAGGGGCAGGTCCGCCGGGCGGGCGCGCGGGAAACGCTGGGCGCCGCCCCGGCCCCGCCCCGCCGCCCCTCGCTAACGGCCGCCGCGTGCCCGCCCGTTACGCCCCTTGCTCCTCCGCCGCCGCCGCCGTCGGGACGCGCTTTCCGGGCTGAGATTGCCGCTCCGCTGCACCTGGCCCGGACCATGGCCCTAACGGACGAGGCGGGGTACCCGGTGAGCCCCGCGCCCCCGGGTCCCTGGGTTCCGCGGGCCGCGCAACCGGCCCCGCGGGACTGTGACCGAGCGGCCGCCCTCCGGTCCTGGGCGGGGTGGGGCGCGCCGGAGCCCGCGGCGGCAGCTCGGGTCTCGGTTCCCCGTCCCCCTGGACCGTCCCCGCGCGCGGCCGGGGGGCTCCGGGCTCCGCCTGGACGGCCGGGGGTGGCGGGGTGGCCGCCCCGCGCGCACCGCTCTCGGTGGGAGCTGGTTCGACCGCGGGCCTTCGTGTCCAGGGAGCAGAAGACAGCAGCCGCTGGCGCTTAGATTAGTTTGTTTTGTATTAAACTTTATTTTCAGGAAATTGTAGATCCACAAACATTTGCGAGAAATACGGTGAGATTCACCCGTGTCCTTTATACACTTCCATTCAACACGTGCCAAAAGATAGTACTATACTGATAACGACTTTGATAGTGAAGATAAAAGCCTTTTCCTGTCACTGAGGATCCCTAAAATGTTAGTCTTTTATTACCACGCACACTTAATTCCATTTCTACCTGCTCCTTAATCTCAGAAAATTCTGAGATAGGGTCTATCATCTGGACTGTACTAGAACTCACCGGGTATTGTCTTTGATCTCAGGGACAATCCCATCAGCCCCTTGAGTGCTGGGATTACCAGGGGAGCCACCAATTTGGCTCAGTATTTCATTTCCGGAATTTTGTCATTTCAGTTAGTAACCTTTTTCTGGTATTGGATTGTTTTACACAGCCAAGTTTGGAGAGTATTATCCAGGTTTTAATTAGCAGTTGTTTGCTGGAATTTCAAGGTATCCTTGTACCACAGTTTAAAGGCCATCTAGTTTGTTTCCTGTTGGGAGCTAATATGAATAAAGCTGCTATAAATGTCCGTTTAATTAATAATGTTACGATATGTCAACTGGTGCAAAATCAGCTCTCACCTCAAAAGGAAGGAGTAAGAGAGCTTATTCTAGAGCCAAATATGAACGACTATGGCCTGGGAACATAATTTCAGGTTACCCCAAATTTCATGTGCCAATGTGGTAATCTCTCATGAGGATTTTATAGTAAGAGAATAAAGTTAAAAACCAAGGTATTTTAAAAAGACATTGATAGGAACTCAGGCAGGTGGCTTTCAGCAAAGTAGAGAAGCATCTGCAACAGGCCTCTGATAATATCTCATTGCCTTTGGGTTGGAAGCCAGTCTGTACATACCTAAAAGGATTTTATCTGGTAGTCACAGGGATGTTAGGTGAAACTCAGAGGTGGGCTATTAAAGAGGCCAAAGATAACCCAAGACAGTTCAGCTCTGAACCTGCAGCATTCCAGCTCTCCACAATCACAGAAGCTCTACTCAATTAGTTTTGTAAAATCTTTAACTAGGTGCGCCCCCCCCATCTTTGGTTCACAATACATAATCTTTAGACTAAATGCTCAGGAATATAATCACGAGGTCCATAGCATGTTTAGTTTTATAAGAAAATGGCCAAGTATTTCCCAGAGTAGCTGTACCATTTTCCATTCCCACAAACAGTTTATGAGATACCCAGTTTCTATGCAGCCTTGCAGACATTTGATTGTATTTCTATTTTAGGCATTCTGGTAAATATGTAGTAATTTCATATTTTAAAATGATATTTCCCTTTTGGCACCATCTCCTTGATGTGATTTCTTTTGCTCATTTTCTAATTAGATTGTCTTTGCTGTTTTTTTTAATGATCTTAGATATGGGTCCTTTTTCACATAGGTGGCTTGAAATGTTTTTGCCTAATCTACAGCTTGTCTTTCATTGTCTTAGAGATTTCTGCAAAGCAAACATTTAAAAATTTTTAAAAGATTCATTTTATCAATTTATCCTCTTATGGATTATGTGTTTTTTATTTTAATTTTAAAAACTCTGTGCCTAACCTTGGACTCCAAATATTTTATCCCCCTTCAGCTAAAATTTTTATAGTTTAGACAAACTTGGTGCTGCATTGCTTAACAACTTTGAGCCTGGCTTGGACTGCAAAGGGAAATACTTTCTCAAAAAAATTACATTTAAGCCTGTGACTGAATTTTGAGTTAATTTTTCTATAGAAGTTTTCAGTTAAGGACATGTTTTTGGTTTATGGATGTTTAGGTGCTCCAGTGGCATTTTTTTTTAAAAGCTCATTATTTATGTGGTCTGCATTGGCTCTACTGTGTGCATTGTTGGTTCCTGGAACTATAAGTCTTGTTTGTGCAGTGCTGGATATTGAATGTAGGGCCTTTTGCACACTAGGCCAGCACTCTAGACTTTGAGCTGTTAGTCCTCAGGCCCTGTAGCTGGGCATGTCTTCAAGGGTCGAGGGACTCCTATTTCATTTGTTATTGTTTTTATTTTTGGCTAGATATTCTAGTTATTATGAATCTTGGAATCCTATTGTCTGTATCTATAAGAATCTTACTAAGGTTTTGACAGGAATTATCTTAAATTTATATATCAATTTAGGTATGAGTTTCATCTCATGAACAGGTCTCTTCCAATTAAATTATAAGACTTAAGTTTTCACAGTTTCTGTTGAGAAATCAGTTGTTATTCTGTTAGGCTTTACTTTATATATAACTTGGTGTTTTCTCTTGTAGTTTTCAATATAATTTCTTCTGTGTGTTTAGTATTTTTAACTCTAATGTGATGTTGGGAGATGCTTTTCTGATCTTGTCTATCTCATGTTCTAAAATGCCTCTTGTACCTGGATAGACATCCCTTTTGCTAGATTTTTTTTGCTATGATTTTAATAGAAACATTTTCCAGTGTTCCATAGACCTCACATGTTCTTTTCACATCTTTATCCTTGTTGCTGACTAAATGTTCTATTTCCTCTACCCTGTCTTATATTCTGATTTCCTCCTAATTCATTTTATTAGACTTTCCATAGCCATTTTATTTGACTTAATGAAATTTCATTTTAGGCACCTTAGTTTGGTGTTTCTCCTTTTTAAATTTTCATATTCTGGGGGCTGGAGAGATGGCTCAGCAGTTAAGGCACTTGCCTCCAGTGCCTAAGACCCCAGGTTCAATTCCCTGGTACCCACATATACCAGACCCACAAGGTGGTGGCCCTGGTGCGCGCTCTCTCTCTCTCTCTCTCTCTCTCTCTCTCTCTCTCTCCTCGAAAATAAATAAAATATATTTTTTAAAATTTCATATTCTGTATTGAGTTCATTATTTCATTCAGCTGTTTTGTTCTCATGGAATTCATTCAGAAATGTATTTGTGTCAGGTGTGGAGGCACACGCCTTTAATTGTAGCACTTGGGAGGCAGAAGATTGCCATGAGTTCAAGGCCACCCTGAGAGTACATAGTGAATTCCAAGAAAGCCTGGGCTAGAGCAATACTCTACCTCTAAATCCACCCCCCCCCCGCCCCAAAAAAAGGAAAAAAAAGAAATATATTTGTATATTCGTATTGTCTTCAATTTATTTGAATATATTTATAATCATTCTTTTGAATTTTTTTTTTGAGGTAGACCTTACTCTATAGCCATACCACCCTGAATGCGCCCGAACTCGTCTTACCTTACTCTAGCCCAGGCTGAGCTAGAACTCACTCTCTAGCTCCAGGCTGGCCTCAAACTCATAGTGATTTTACTACCTCTGCCTCCCAAATGCTGGGATTAAAGGCGTGCACCACCATGCCTGGCTCTATTGAATTCTTTATCTGAAATTTGGTGTTAAGTCACTCTCTTTGGACACCATTACACTGAGATTGGTAATTTTTAGAAAAGACACATTATCTTAGCTTTTCATGTTTCTTCTGTTTTTAGATTAAGACTTAAGACATTTGGGGTGTTTGGTCATTGGTTGAAAATTTTTTAATCACCTTTGTTTTTGTGGTGGTATTTACTATGTTCATGAGGGGTGAGGTTGTAGTAGAATTAAGGTGTCTTTTGTTTTTTTCTGTGTTAGAATTGAGTTCAGGGCATTAGGCCCAATCCCCAGTCCTTCCCTCAGAGTAGAATACTGACCAAATAACAATCACTATCAAAGAGTAGCCCCTCTATGAAATACAGTAATTGTCAAAAAAAAAAATCACCTCTTTAGCACCAATTATTTAGGAAGTAAAGAGGTAGTATTGTGTGCATTATTAATAATAATAATAGAATAGTATTAGATTGGTAGGCCATAAAGGTGGGGAATGTAAATCACAGAGGGCGACAATCGGGACAGGAAAGGGTAGGGTGAAGCAGTTGGGGCTGAATGTAGACTGAAAATAGGGTAAAGAAGTCTGATAGATAACATAGAATTGAGCTCTTCGGAGGCTGAGACACAGACCTCACAAACCAGTCTGGTCTATATTCTTTGGGAAGAAAAATAAGGAAAGAGAGTAAGGAAAAAAAATGGTGGTGGTGGTGGTGGTGGTGGTGGTGGTGGTGGTGGTGGTGGTGTGTGTGTATGTGTGTGTGTGCATGGATAGAACAAGAACACAGCACACTTGTAGGGCAGGGTATACAGGGTAGCATTTGTAGGTTATGTTTTACCATGAGGATAAATGTGTCTCTGCAGAGCAACTATTATGAACCTTTCATCAGTTTTGATTTAGTGTAATGAATCTGTGGAGGATTTTCAGTTGATAAAGATATTTTATTATAGATCATATCATATGATTTCAGAACAAAATATTTTAAAAGGTGGATTTTTTTTTCCTTATAGTTGTTCAGAATATATTTTGACAGCCTGTTTTCCCCTTGCTTGTTGGTATTTTAATATTGTGTCAGACATAATGGTGTTCATTACTGTCATAGACAAATGAAGATACACAGAATAGAGTTTTGCCTCCTTAAAAATTCCAGAATCCTGCGTATTCTGGAATAGTGCTAATTGCCTTTCTAGGTACATGATGCTTTTAGGATATATGTTGGGACTTCTCTTTTGAGAAATGTGGTTACCAGATTGTCTCAGTAATTATGAATTAACAGTAATTAGGAATTTTAGGATTTCCTTTTTCATACTCTATGACATGTTAATATATGAAATAAGGAAACATTTTTAAAGTAAAGAGAAGTTGAGATAGAAAAGGCAAATCAGACAACATGTTTGAAATGGGGACCAGTGAGTAAGGCACAGGGCAAGTGAACCCAGGCTTTGGGACTTTACTCCTACTTCTGTTTACAGGAAACATATTCATGAACTCTTGTAAGAGGAAGTGGGAGCTTTTGCTGTGTAACCTGAGCATACGCAAGGAGTAAGGATAAAGCCTCTCAATTTAGCCATATTCCAATTAAGGCTCTCCAAGGCTTCTTTTATCTAAATAATCCTAATTACTATGATATCCAGCCCTGAGAAAAGTGACTGATATAAATACATGGCAGTTTAGTAAAGATTGTGTAGTAATTGTATAGTTAATTATGGCTATATTTCAGAAATGTTTATTAGCTGATGTAAAAATTATGTAGGAGGCATGGAGTTATTTTTTTGGATGGCAGGCATGTGTAATGCCATTGAAATGTGACTTAAACTAATGCCATAAATTGAAAAATAAAATATACAAGAAATAAAGGGTTTAGACTGTCATGGTTTGATACAGGTGTCCCCCACAAACAATTGAACGTGTTCTGATCGATCCTCAGCTGATGGCAATTCAGGAATTAGAACCTCACTAGAACTGTGTTGTTGGGGCGGGCTTATGGGGGTTATAAGCCAGCTTCCCCTTGCCAGTATTTGGCACACCTTCCTGCCGCTGTTTGCAGTGCTGTGGCAGAGGTGATGTCCAGCCCTCTGCTCATGCCATCGTTTTCCCTGCCAGAATGGAGTCTCCTCTCGAGTCTGTAAGCCAAATAAACCCATTCCTCTACAAGCCACTTTTGTTTGGGTTCTTTCTGTGTGAAGCTGACCGCAACAGGTTGGTAGAAAAGAGAAGAGGTTAACATGTTTGTGTGATGATTGAGAAGCCTGGAGGATGATATGCTGGCTTGGTTTGTCCCTGAAGGACAATACTAGGTATGATGGCTCTTCCTGGCACCTTCAAGCTAGTTCAGGCAGCCATGGATCACATAGCCAAGGGACTTATGAAAGATAAGATAGAACTAGGGACATCTTCTCTAAGCTATACTTTTCTCTCAAGAATCAGATCAAGCACAGGGGGGTGGCACACAGATCTATTCCCAGCATTCAGGAGGCTAAGGTAGGAGTATCTCTGTGAGTTCAGGGCCAGCCTGGGGTTATAGTGTGAGTTTGAGGTCAGCCTGAGCTAGAGTGAGATCTTACCTTGAAAAATGAAACAAAAATATTAGTTCAGATATCTGCTTCAGCAACACCTATATTAAAATTGGAACAATGCAAAGAAGATGAACATGCTCCCTGTTCAAAGATGACATGTTAATTCACGCAACATTCCATGTTTTTCTATTTTGAAGAGAGTAGAGAATAGCGGGAGGTAAGAGAAGAACAAGAGATGCTAAGAAGGGGAATGGATAATATCACAGCATATTAAGTATATGCTTGCAAATGTCACAGTGAAACCTATTATTTTGTACAAATAATATATGCCAATAATAAATAACTAGATCAAGCCAGGTGTGTTGGCATATGACTTTAGAACTCAGGATGGGGAGGCTGTGGGAAGGATGATTGAGCCAGCCTGAGCTACATAGTATGTTCAAAACTGGCCTGGACTGTATAAGGGAAACCTTGTTTCAAGAAACAAAAAATTGAGATCAAGTTTACTGTACCCTGCATGTGGACCATACTTAGCAAGACAGTGAAGAATCCTTGTTCTAGAAGTAGTGTGATGTATAGAAAAGGGTTGGTTGTAAGTTGTAAAATAATACATACAGATTATACCCATGTGTTGCAGTCAGCAACACGCTGCTGGGATGAATCTTCAAACCAGGCACAATTTGGGGGAGGAAAATATTTTTTGAAACTACAGATTGAGGGGAAGCGAAAGAGGCTGGCCCTCTTTCATAGGTCCGAGCAGAGAGAAAAACCCATCACCTACACCACACACACACAATAACAAATAGGCAGGAGGACCAAAGAGAATTTCTTCTCCTTTATATAGGTTTAGGATGGGGTCTTATAATACCCTATCCCAGACTTAATGGCTTCTTGAGTCTCTGGAATTTCCTTCCTGGAGGGCCCACACAGGAAAGGATGTTTACTTCCAGCTTCTTTGAGCTTCTTTACATCCTGCCTCTTGCTGAGAGGCTGCCTTCCTGTAAACATCCTCATAGACCCACCCAATATAATTAAAAAGATCCAAGTTGACAACAAAACCTAACCATCACACCATGGGTACCTTAAATGTTTTGTGAATTGTCCATACTTCAGAACTGTTTCTCTTCACACCTCAATTTTTTTTCATTCTGAACAAAAAAATCAAACTTTGTGGAATGTGTTTGTAGGTATGTATATATATATATATATATATATATATATATATATGTACACACACAATAATAGAAATTGTAGCAATTTGTACCCCAGATTTTTTGTGACCAAATGGACATTACCAAAGTGATATTTTTGCTAAGATAAATGTATATTATTTATCAGGCACATTATTTGAGTGGTGAGTTAGGCTAGAGTTACTTGAATAATCTTGAAAAATCCTAATAGAAAAATGCCTTTGTTGTAGGTAGGTAGGTAGGTAGGTAGATAGATAGATAGATAGATAGATAGATAGATAGATGAGAATTTTTTTCTATTGGCAAATTGTAGGACAGTGATTTGGGCATCAGAAATACACATTATCACCAACCCCCGAGTAATTTTCAACATTTGCCTATTTACATTGTGAGGTTTTTTTTTTTTTTTAAGTTATTGCATACAGAACTCAGGGCCTTGTATATAGCAAGTGGTACATCTCTAGCTACATTGTACAACTTAGTAGTCCCCCAACCCTGCAACTTCTATAAGAGTACAGATAGACATGTCATGGCAGGTTAGTTACTTTTCTAATACCATATGAAATCTTGTGAATCAAGAAATCAGAGGTTCATGAGGGAAGAGGTAGTTTTGATTTGAGCAAGACTGAGAAAGCAGGGAATGGGGAGGGCTACAAAAAGGAAGGTAGGGAAATGCCAAATGCAGAATTGGCTTATTTCAGAGTTTATTTAGAGCAGATTTTTTTCTTTTTGCTATTGTTTTTGAGACAGGGTTTCTTGAAGCTGAGGATAGCCTTGAACTTCTGAACCTCCTGCCACTACCTCCCGAGCATTGGCATATTAAAGATGTATGCCACCACACTCAGTCTTTTAAGGCACTATTTCTTAATTTTTTTTCATGATTGTTCACTTAGTAGGAAAATTAAATTTAAATTTAATCTATTAGCTAATAATGGATTCAGTTAAGTTTAAGGTAACTAACCCAAGTAATTAATTTAAATTTGTTGTTTTGAATGGGAGGAACTTAATACTAAAAAATAAAATTGGGGGATTGGAGAGATGGCTCATCATTAGAGGTGCTTGATTGCAAAACCTGACAGCTTGAGTTTGATTTCCCAGTACCCACATAAAACTAGATGCACGAAATGGTGCATGTATCTGGAGTTCATTTGCAGTGGTAGGAAGTCCTGCATGCCCATACTCTTTGTTTGAGTCTTTCTTGTTCCCACTCGCAAATAAAATACTTCAATAAAAGAATAAAATTTGGAACATTTGAACACTTTGTCTCTGAGATGTGTTCAACTGAAGAATTTGTCCCTTTTTATTTGTAATAAAATATGCTGAAGCCAAAGTCAAAATGTCATTAAGAGGGCATGGTGATATATGCAATTATAAAATTGAAAACATTTCCAAATCCATTGGCCATATAAATTTGGCCAAATATGTGCCTAACATATTACAATGACTCTTCTAGTCTCACAATTTACATGTGTTCTAAGGGGACTCTGTTTGGGATATGCATACCAAAAGATACCATGGAACACATACATGTTGGGTTGATTATGGTTAACTGGAACACACTCAGGACCAAGGGAAGGCTGTTGCACACAGCCCATGAATCAAAGTGAATGGAAAAACCAGCCAACTTTGAAACATTGACAGTAGGCTATAGTAAGTTTTGAATAAACCTCTTAATTATTGGGTCAAATTTGATCAGGATTTCATTCAACTAAGCAATTTGACCTGCAGGCCCAAATTAACAGATCCTGAAATATTTTTAGAGGGGGTTGAGCTTTGAAGGGACAATATAGAGATCTGATTTTTTTTTCATTCCCCAAGAACCAGTTTTTACCCCCTCCAGGAGGTGTGGTAATTTTCCACCATTAAGAATGTATAATGTAGAGTTATTAGCCTTTGTAAAATTAGAGCAACAAACGTGTTTATTCTTGGTCTGCTACTACATTTAAATGATAAGTCTAAACTTTATAGGTTAATAAGGTGTTTGCAAACCTACTTGGTATAACTGATTATCATCTTGTTTCTATGGAAACTGTATTCTAAATCTGAGCAGTTTATTACAATGAACTTCAGGAAGAAACTTGACAAACTTTTCCGAAATGATTGTGCTACTTTGTATTCCCACCAGTAATGAATGCTTGGGCAGTTCTTTATCCTTACCAGTACTTGGTAGTGTCAGGGTTTTTTGTTTGTTTGTTTGTTTCATTTCTTATAGATGTGTAGTGCTATCTCATTGTGCTGTTAGTTTTGTATTTTACTGGTGACTAAATGTGTATTTGGTCTACTGTTTATTTGCTATCTTTGATAAAAAGTTTTTTAAAATATTTTTTATTTATTTGTAAGGAGAGTGAATGAATGGGTGTGCCAGGACCTCCAGCCATTGCAAATGAACTCCAGATGCATGCATCACTTTGTGCATCTGGCTTTACGTGGGTACTGGGGAATCAAACCTGGGTCCTTAGACATTCCCAGAAATCACCTTAACTGCTGAGCCATCTCTCCAGCCCCTGGTGAAGAGTTTTCAAATCATTTAATTACTGAGCTATATTTTTTCAAAAATACATATTCATTATACAAGTCTTTTACCACATAAATGAATTGTCTTTTACCTAGGTCTTTTCAGTCTCTTTATTTTTTTTAACTTTTTATTGATAGCTTCCATAGTTTTTATTCTTATTACTTTTTTTACATAAGGCCTCAGTAGGTATCCCAGGTTGGCCTTCATCTTAGGTGATTAAAGTTTTGATGTGTGCCACCATGCCTGGCTGTTTTTTCAGTCTCTTACATAATATCTCTTGAAAAGAAGATTTTAAGTCCAGTCTATCACTTTTTCATTTTGGAGTTATATTTTTGAGTGTTGTAATAAGAATTCTTTGCTTAGCCAAAGATTACAGATAATTTTTAAATATTTTATTTATTCATTTTTAAGCAGAGAGAGAGAGAGAGAGAGAGAGAGAGAGAGAGAGAGAGAGAGAGAGAGAGAGCACCAGGGCCACCACCTTGTGGGTCTGGCTTATGTGGGTCCTGGGGAATTGAACCAGGGGCCTTAGGCACTGGAGGCAAGTGCCTTAACCGCTGAGGCATCTCTCCAGCCCTGCAGATAATTTTTAACCTTTATTTGCAGAAGTCTTTATATTTGTGATCCATTTTGGCTATATGGTAAAAGGTTTCGTTTTGTTTGCATGTGAGGGTCTATTTGTTACAGGACCATTTTTTTCAGAACTACTGTGCTTTTTCTTATGTTACATTTTGACCTTTAAAAAATCTCTTCTTTCACCTCATCTACTATCACATCACTGTCTTTCCTTAGTAGCATTACTTACTTGTTTTGTTGTTTAACTGCTTCCCATGCAAATCCTCTGAAAGGGAGAAACTTTGTATGGGATAAAGGATTGAAAGAGTAGCCAAGGAGGTGTTTTGGGGGTCAGTTGAAACTAGGGAACTAGATGAAGCTGTAAGCAGAGTGTGGCCTGGGAAAAAGGATTACCTTAGAGTGTAGTCTGGTGTTTGCTGATGTGGATGCAAGAGGGATTGTTGTTTTAATAAAAAAAAGAAAATGAAACAGGAATGGTGGTCTGGCTGGTCTTACGCTGCAAGGAGCAGAGCATGGAGCACTCCTGCTGTCGGCCCCAAGGCGCAGGGGCTGGGCTGCTGGAGAGGCACGAGGGGTGTGGGGTGCCAGGCCAGGAGGGGCCAGCTGGGCTGAGCCATGTGTCTTTCTGTGGTCCCGGCTGGCTGGCTGGCTGGCACTGGGGCACAATCGCTTGGGGTTATTGCTCTGGAAGTGGCTGCTGGGGCTGTTGAGACTGGCACCAGGGCACTGACCGCAAGGAGGTAGGGGGCTGGCACGTCCGGGCAGCCCCGAAACCGGGCACCCATGGAGGCATGTCCGTGGGCCTGAGAGCCCTGGGAAGTGTTATAACTCTGTGTGTGTTCAGCTCTGGAAGCATGGCTTCCTAGGGAAAACACCGTTCCCCATGTGTTACAGCACAGTAACGGGCAAAGACCCGGAAAAAGCATTCATGGCAAGAAGTCCCATGATAAGAAATCCCAATCTCTTTATTATAGCAGCATCGTGGGTTAAATAGAAATTGAGGAGGAGGAAGGGAAAGAAATGGACAACAGGGATTGGCAGAAATCAGCAACCTGTGAATACCTGCTTTGCATGTGGACATGAGCTTGGGCACGTATCAGATGGTGGGGGTAGAACTGCCACCTTCTAGGCACAGCTGGGGTGCCCACCACGGCTCTTACAATCTTTCCGTCCCCTCTTCCGCATAGGTCCCTGAGTCGTGGTGGATGAGTATTAAGGCTGCTTTAAGGTTGTGAGTTTTGGGGTCTTTGTGTCGAAGATCATTGGTTTTTGTCTCTCTGGCTTATCCTGTGTAGACTGTGGGTCCCTCGTTCCTCCCGTCCTTCTCTGCGGGATTCCATATGGATCCTCCACGTTATGACTGTGGTGCCTCCTCTCTTGCCAGAATCTCAGGTATCGGCCTACGGTCGGTTGGTAGGGTTAGATGGGCCCCAGCTCTCTCGCTGCATCCTGAAAAATACAAGCACAATCTCCATCGGAGAGTATGATCAGTGTAGGTTAACAAATATACACATTTCTGGATTACCTAGATTCTATTTTTAGTAGCCTCCCCGTCAATTGCTCCCACAGTGCATCTTGTCTCCGGAGCCCAAGAGTACGGGATCCAGTAATTATCGCCCTGAATCCCAAGTTCCAGACAAAGGGTCCCCCTCACTAAGTGGAAAATTGGCCGAATTTGAAAGCTGTTGATTGTCTTCCCCTGGCCCAGGCTCCTCCATTGCACAAGTGCTCCTTTCTTGGTTTGCTGTTCTCTCCCAGTAAGGGGTGTGGTCAGCCTACTCATGACCGCAGATTGTTTTTCATGTCAGTGGTCTCTGTTTACTCCAGCTGTTGTTGATCATTTTCCCCTGGCAGCCTGTGCAGTGCCTTCTAGCACTACACTAACTGCCTTCTGGGGGCTGGATACAATTCCAGACGTTGAAGGGTCTCTCGATGCATTCTGTGGTTTCTTCAGCAACAGGGTTTTGCCTTAGGCCTAGGGAGGGCACCCAAGAGCTTTGACAGAATTCTGTCATGTTGTTGGAATCTCATGAGTCGCTTTGGTCAACAGCTCAGTGAGGGAAGGAACCAGTGGATGGAACCAGGGGTTGTCCGGCTGCTCTAATTATTCACAGGCTTAGACTCTCTCCCCTACCACTAATGGCCCCTCTTGCCAGATGACGCTCACTACTTACTCAATAGGTTACAATATGATCGTGAGGATTTTATGTTTTGAAACCTAATATTGTTTATTCTCAAGTTTAAGCCATTCCCCTCCTCCCATCCATTACCCATCATTCATAATCTCTCACTTCTTACTATTAGTCTGCATAAAGAACACATCCTGGTTAAGGACCACATATGAGGGAGAATATGCGGCGTTCGATTCTCTGTTCTTTTGAGTGTTCGCTTAGTAAGATCTGCTCGAAGTCAGACCATTTTTTCCTAAATTTCGATATATCATTTTTCCTTTCAGCTGAGTAAAATTCCATCGTGTAAATATACCACAGTTTCTCTGTCCATTCCTCCATGGATGGGCATTTGGGTTGATTCCAATGCTTGGCTATTATGAATTGAGCTGCTATAAATATAGTTGTACAAATGTTTCTGTGTCGACAATCTGCGGCCATGAGTAGGCTGACCACACCTCCTACTGGGAGGGAACAGCGAACCAACAAAGGAGCACTTGTGTAATGGAGAAGCCTGGGCCTGGGGGAGACAATCAATAGCTTTCAAATTCAACCAACTTTCCACTTTGTGAGGGGGACCCCTTGTCTGGAACTAGGGATTCAGGGCAATAGGCATCGGATCCCATACTTTTGGGCTCCCAAAACAAGATGCACTGTGGGAGCGAGTGACAGGGAGGCTACTAAAAATAGAATCTAGGTAATCCAGAATTGTGTATATTTGTTAACCTACACTGATCTCACTCTCCGATGGAGATTGTGTTTGTATTTTTCAGGACGCAGCCAGAGAGCTGGGGACCATCTAACCCTACCAACCGACCATAGGCCGATTCCTTAGATTCTGACAAGAGAGGAGCCACCACAGTCATACCGGGGAGGATCCAATGGAACCCCTCAGAGAATGATGGGATGAACAAGGGGCCCACAGCCACAGCCATTAAATCAACACAGGATAAGCCAGTGAGACAGAAACCAACGATTTCGACACAAAGACCCCTAAGCTCACAACCTTAAAGCAGCCTTAATGCTCATCCACCACGACTCAGGGAACTATGCGGAAGAGGGGGCGGAAAGATTGTAAGAGCCATGGTGGGGGAGATTATCCAGAGGCATGGCCAGGAGAACCT
>PVHP010009106.1:0-51269 GCA_004024765.1 Zapus hudsonius
GAAAAAAATTCCTAAAACACCATATTACCAATCTGGAATGTAGATTCTTGAGCACAAAGCAGTTCGGCTCATCTAAAAAAATAAACAAGCTTTTATTCTTCAAAAGAATTATTTGCACGTGTGTGTGTGTGTGTGTGTGTGTGTGTGTGTGTGTGTGTGTGTGTTTCTGTGTATGGGCAAGCCAAAGTCTGTTGCAAATGAATGCCCATCTGGATTTACATGAGTGGAAGGGAACTGAACCTGGGCTGGCACCAATAACTGCTGAGCCATCTCTCCAGTCCCATGCTTTAAATTTTTAATGTGTGTGTAGGTGTGTTCATGTGTAGGTGCACATGTGTGTGGAGGCTGGAGGATACCCATAGGTATCATCTTCAGGAATACTGTTCTGTTCATCTTTTTCTGAGATAGGGTCTCTTGTTGGCCTATAGTTTGCCAGTGAGGAGACTGGCTGGCCAGTGAGCCCCAGGCATCCTCCGTCTCTGCCTCACCAGTGCTGGGATTACAAATGTACACCACCACATTTTTATGTACATTTTTATGTATTTTAGGTACAGCATTTTTATGTGGGTTCTTGGAGTCAAGCTCAGCTCCTTATACTTGCGAGGCAAGTATATTACCCACTGAGCTATCTCCCCAAACCAAAACTTAAAATTCATTTAAAAATATTTTTATTTGTCTGCAAGCAGAGAGAGAGAGAGAGATAGAAGAGATACAGAGAGAGAGAATGGGCACACCAGGGCCCCCAACAGCTGCAAACGACTGCAAACACCAGATGCATCACTTTGTGCATCTGGCTTTACCTGGGTACTGGGGAACTGAACCCAAGGTCATTAGGCTTTGCAGGCAAGTGCTTTAAGTGTGGAACCATCACTCCAGTCCCCAACACTTGCTTTTAACAGGCCTGAACAACTCTTTCAAAGACAATTTGAAAACAAATGCAAGAGATGAAATCCAGAGCCTGGCAGGAGGGTGGGCATGTTGGACACTGGAGCTTCCACATGAGGTGGCTGAGGCCAGAGAGCCTGGACAACACAGCCCCATCCTTTCCTTGTAGGTTTTCTGACTGAGTTCCTGCACACAGTTCCCTTAATGGTCACTTCATTTTTCCTGTTAAAAACAAAACAAAAACCAACCAACCAAAAAAACAAAAACAAAAAACAACAACAGCACAGCCTTCAGTTCCACTCCTGCTACATCTAAGCTTTTTTCTTTTTTTCAGTAGGTTCCAATCGATGATGTTAGCATTGGATAATGATCTTCTGCAATCAAAGGAATGATGAATAGGGATGACGCTTTTTCCAGTTTTTGGAACCATTAAGAGGGCCACAGATCATAAGTGGTGAGAATTATGGAATCACTACATATGGGCAGTATGGATAGTTTAGCTGGCTTCTGGACAGACTTGTTCTTTGAGCAAGGACTGCCTCCTTTCCCTTGGCCTGATCTCTTCATGTTAGTCTCAGAAGGATTAGGTGGGAGGACACTGACAAGTCACCTCATATATCACTGCTCCTGGGGAAACACTGCTGGGGAGTACCTCTTATTAAGACGTGGTCACTTCTGCACAAATGGATAAGGTGTCTTTCTTTGTATTTCCTTTATAGTCTGAACTAGCTTTTTCTTTTTCATTACTAGACAGGTTTGAGGAGTTTTGTTTCAGATTTTTTTTTTGAGACAGGTGTGGTCATTTGAAAATGTATGGCCCCAAAGAATCAGGGGTTTTATTAAAATTAAAGTTGTAACTTGGATCTCCAGCTGTCTGGCTGGAGGAGGTATCACTGGGGCTGATCCTGGAATCTAGTCCTAAATTGTCAGCAGGGGTGAATCTGGATTTCAGCTCAAAGGTGTGAGAGAGCAGGTCTGAGCTCTGGTGGGGTTTGTATGTCTGCTGGTGTTCGTGGTGTGCTTGCTGCTTTTTGGTGCTTGCTTGCTATTTGGTTGTTTCTCTCTGCCTGGATCTGTGGAAGGAAGCCTTCTTCTTCCACCATAGATGGAACTACCCCTGGATCTATAAGCTTGAAATAAATCCCTTCCTCCCTTAAACTGCTTTGGGTTAGACGATGATACCAGCTTTGGGGAACTGATTATGACAACAGGTTTTTGCTATGTAACCTGGGCTAATCTCCAACTCACGATCCTCTGCCTATGCCTTCCGAATGCTGTGACTACAGATGTGTGCCCCCACACTGGCTAATTTCCCTTATAAGAATATATTAATTATAAATAATAATGAGTTTCAGCATGACACTTTTATATACATTTTGTATGTATATATAACGTACTTTGATTACATTAACTCTCCATTACCCTTTCTTTTTCCTCGACTGCTCCACTCCTTATCAAAAATAGTCTCTCTTCTACTTTTAGGTCTCTTTTTAAATCAAATTAAAAAACTATTTATTGATTTGTGTGTCAATATGCATTTGCAGGTGCATATGAGTGTTCATTTGCCAGGGTCTCTTGCTACTGTAAACAAATACCCATTTTGATGAGGGTGGCTTTATGAGGGTGGCTGGGGAATTGAACTCCAGACATCAGACTTTGCAAGCAAGCACCTCTTACTGCTCAGCTGTCTCCCCAGCCCCTTAGATTTTGTATATGAGAGAAAACAGGTGACACTTGTCTTTCTGAGTCTAGCTGATGTTTCTTAACATGGTGATCCTTGATTGGACCTTTTTAACCTGTTGTAACCAGTTCTTGCTTTTCTAGGGGGTTTAGATTTAATATGTTGAAACTAATTTGCTTGCTTTTCACTTCCTAGTGACATTTCACACTAAAGTAATATTGGCACCTGGTTTTTCTTCATAATTACCCGTCAGTACCAGGGACTTAATTAGTAAGTTTGCTAATATTTGTTTTCTCATCACAAACTTAGGTCATGCTGTCTTTTGCTTTAGTCGTTTGTTTATTAAATTAGTCCAAAAGTCAACACATTTTCATATACATTTATTTAACGATAGCACAGCAATAAGAAAAGTAGCAGGACATTTTTCTCGAGGCTAGAACAATGCTTCAACAAAGTTTATAGATAGGTGGAGATTGAGTTGAAACAGCAAGGAAGTGGAGATAATGGCACTTGAAAAAAGAAAATAAAAAAAAATGAAAGCAAACGGTTTTCGTGTTGCCCTTATATTTGAGGAACTTGAGACAGCGTTATTCCACAGACAGGCACCAAGTGTTCCACCGGTCTCAAGAGTTGCGGATGCCTCCTTTGGTTCAGGACCGTGCACTCCAGGATGGCTTGGTGGTAAACAATCTTGGACGAGACAGGGAATGGTCTTCTGACAATGAGGCCAGGCATGCCAACCAACCCCTTTAGAAGTTTTAGCTTTCCCAGGCTTGCAGTTCTCCTCAACAACAATCCACAGTGTCTCCCAGACACTCCCAGTGACCAGGAGTCTTGTCTTCTACTGCTCCCTGTGAACTCTGGCTTGCTACCTTTTGATCTTGCTGTTGTGGTGTGCATGTGAAATGTCCTCCATAGGCTCATGCGTTTGAACACTAGGTCCCCAGCTGGTAGAGCTGCTTATGAAGATACTGGAGTCTTGAGGTGGAATTTCACTAAAGGAAGTGGCTCAGTGGATGTTGGCCTTGAAGTTTTATACCCAAACCACTTCTGTTTTGCTGTCTGCTTCCTGACTATGGATGCAATGAGCCTTAGGCTCATGTGCCTTCTCACTCCCCACACCATAAAGCACTGTGCATCCTTCCCTCACATGCGAGCCAGAATAGATCCTTCCTCCTCTGTGTTGCTTCTTGCCTGGTATTTGGTCACAACAATGAGAAAACTAGCTAATACACTTGCAAATAAAGTACTGTCTCCTGATCTCACAGCTCTTGATGAGCCAGTAGTTAATAAGCAAGCAGTGTCTTATATTAAAGGGTATGGTGGGTGGAATAATGATTTCTCAGAGAGTTCTTCATCTCGCTTCCTGGAACCTGGAACTATGGTAAGAAACCATTAGTAGAGATGGAACTGACTTTCAGATGAGGAGGTTGGCTGAGATTTTGTGAGTGGCCTTGATGCAAATCTCAAAAGCTTCTGGAATGTGGAAGCAGGAGGCAGAGGAGTCTGGGGCAAAGTCAGGGAGAGATCTGAAGATGCTATGCTTCTGGTTTGGAAGAAGGTGGGAGGAACCAGGACCTGAGGCCTGCAGCTGGTCTCTAGAAGCTAGACAAGGCGGGGAAGATCCTATGCTTGAACTTATACAAGACATTGAAGACATTCTGCTTTGGGCGCAATGAGAACCACTTTGTATTGTAATATGGATCCTGTGGTTGAGCTACAGTGTTTCCATAACTTACTGCAGCTGGGAAGATGGCTCAATGGTTAAGGCACTTGCTTGCAAGCCTATGGACCCAAGTTCAGTCCTCTTCAGCATCCACATAAAGTTGGTGCTGATCCCAATATGCCTGTGTCAACTGGAGACAGAGTCAGGAGAACCTTGAAGTTTGTGTCCACAGCAGCAAAACAATAAGAAGGAGAAGGTGGAAGGTGAGGACAGACACCTTGACGTTGTCCTCTGACCTCCACATGCAAGCTATGGCATGCACATGGGGGCATAGATATGTGCACCTCACAGTGCTCACACACACACACACACACACACATGTACACACACATACACACACAATTTAAAAATAAAAAGCAAAAGCAGAGGGGAAGTGTTAGTCCCTTTGAACAGGGAAGGTCCTCCCCCCTTGTTTATCTGCTTCCCTCTCCTCCCTTGACCCTCAGCTCACACATCCTCCCTTCTCTGAGAGGAACTCCTCTCTTCACTTGCTGAACTAGTCTTCTGTTAATCTTTATCATTGAACTATATTTGTTGTGTCCCTTTCCACAGTCACGATTAAGGTCAAATTTACAATTTTTTGCATGTGTATATGCATGTATGTGTGTGTGTGTGAGAGAGAGAGAAAGAGAGAACATATATGTTTATCAGGTTAAGACTGAGAAGTTTTCTGTTTTCAGTGAAAGTGAAGGGGCTTCTTGAGGCTGGGAAAATGTTTTTATACTGGATCTTACCTAGGATAACACCTCAAAGTACGTGAGAGAATGTTTTACATATCTGAAGGATCCTAGCTCTGATAAGCCCCTTTTGAAAAGAGCTCTGCACCCAGCCCAATCAACATTGATACAGTCACCTATTGTCTCTCCATAGACAGTCTATGGAGTCCCATACCTAGGAAAAACTTTATCTGTGAAGCCCATATCAAACCAAAAGTCCTTTAAATACCCTCTGAAAAGCTTTCTGGTGGACATGACTTCAGACTTGGGAGAAGTCTGTTTCCTTGTTGCTGAATAAAGGCAGTCCTTGTCTGAGTGAGCTCGAGTCCGGTGTACCTCTTCTCTTGTCCCACTTTCCTTACAGAAAGGCTATCCATCATTCTAATACTATGTTCTTAAAATTTTAAGCTTAAAATGTCCCTAAAATGAAACAACATTATTAGAAGATACTGGCCCTTTGTGCTGTTTCTTTCTCAGATGTCTTTTAAAAATATTTTATTTATTTCAGAGAGAGAGAGAGAGAGAGAGAGAGAGAGAGAGAGAGAATGTGCGCACCAGGGCTTCCAGACATTGCAAATGACTTCCAGATGCATGCACCACCTTGTGCATCTGGCTTTATGTGGATACTGGGGAATCCTACCTGGGTCTATAGGGTTTGCAGGCAAGTGCATTTAACTGCTGAGCCATTTCTCCAGCCCTCAAATGTCTTTTTTCCTAATAAAATGTTGGTAACTTGAGGACATTCTCATTTTTAAAAATTACTGATTCGTGATATTAAATAAAAGGAATCATCGTTCCAGATGCACAGCCCTTTTAGTCTTCCTTTACTGAAGCACACATTCCAATTTTAAATTGCATTTTAAATTTCTGTGCCATATAAAACATAACTGTTTGATATTCCCAGAGCCTAACACAGTGTCTGACAGAGACTAGGCATACAATATAATTTTCTGAATGCCACTGAGTTGGATAATAAAAATTTCCAAGAGATTACTCTGTATATAAGGATACTACAAGGATTAATATCACATTGATTATGCCAACACCTTCAAGTACTTGTAAGATGAACTTGCAGAAGTATGAAGTATGCATTGGAGACACAGATAGAACCATAGTTTTTTGGATATAGCCAAACATATTAACGTTTGTAAATAGACAACCTCCTTATATAGTTTCTATGTTACAAAATTCTTGTATAACTCTGTAGAGAAACAAAACAAAAAGATGATCTCCTTCCATGGATCAGTGTTAGGTGGCAGCTGTGAATGTCCATTTTTCTCTCTATGGTGGTCCTAGTAAGCACAATGCACCACTTGGTGCTCACCTGGAATACCCCGAAGACAAATCAAGTTTTCTTACCTACTCTATTTTCTCTCCCTTTCCCCCATTCCACTGCTCCACTGACTTGTGCTCTTTCTGTCTTATTTCAGTTAGGTTTCCTTATATTGTAAGCTACCGTATGTTCTTTCTGAGAAACAGTCAAGTACAACCTGACTCAATCACCATTGAACTGAGGCCCAGGTACATGGGATTTCACAACTCATCCTGTTCTCGATACATTACCTGATTTTCTTAGTGTAAGAAGAGCTAAGGGTCACCTTCTCACCGTGTGGTTATCCCAGTCACTGTTTAGATAAATGGATGATAAATATTTAAAGTTAAATACCCTTTTGGATATAATGCTTTAAAAATGAAGGTAATTTTGAGCTAAAGGCAAATTTCAAACATATAGTTGTAGACCTTCAGTAAATGACAATAAAGGGAAGACATTATTTCCCAGTAGGTAGATACTAAAAATGTACACAGGACAGTTTCCTCATGAAGTGATACATGAAAAAAAAAAATACTGGTCCTCAGGTTTTTTAAGGGGACTTGGGTTAATCTACATTTTTATTTTATGTTCCTGGGAAAAAGTAAACTCCGATCAGTCCACAGGTTAATAAACAGTATGAAGTTTTATGAGTCTTTTTATTTTCCTATCAAACTCAGTTGGCAGAGATCTGTGGAGAAGGCGCCTCTTTCAAAGGGGATGAGGGACAGCCACAGGATGACTTATTGGCCTTACAACTTCCATCTTTATTTCCAAATTTATTAAGGTCCTATTCAGCAACTGGTTATGGCTATCTAGTCAGGTTCAGATAGGTCTTTTTTTGTGTGTGATTGTTCGGCAGTATGACAACACTGAAACTATATTGACTATCATTTATGGTTCTTTGTGATATTTTATTTGAAAACAGGCTCCACTGATAGGCAGATAGTGGCATTATTACTGTGTTTTTGGAACTTGTAGGTGTATATTCAATTGTAGCTCTTCTATGTGCCAAGAAATAGTCATAAGCCAATCTCTTGGCTCCTATGAACGTTATTTCCCTCCTCTGTAAGAGGGTGATGGTCATCCTCCATCACTTGGCGGCTCTAAGAATGAAAGGAGGCACAGCAAGTTAAGTGTGGGCATACATTAACCCCTCTGCTGACTTACGCACACAGACAATAAAGCAAAATGAGTTAAAACCATACCTCTATATATTTGAATAAAAGCAATTTCAGGACAATAATTGAAAACTATTAACTTTTTGCTAGGCATGAATGTAGAATATCTTTCCCCTTACATCTTAGAGATGAAGAATAAATAAATAATTTAAAAATCCTTCTATCATTCATCTATAAATCTCATTTTTACACTATCATTGGAGGCAGTTAATACTCAAAGATTAGCAATGGTCTGCTGATGTCATGGGTGAAAAAGAGCCTTTTTATCAATCATCATCACTATTACTTGGAGAGTAGCCCAAGCTTGGTATCATACTCATTCTTGAGTAACTAAGCAGCAGGAAAAAAAAAACAAACCATATTTCTATTTAAAATCAATGGTTTATACCAGAGATGAATTGAAATGTAAGTTTCAACCAAATTTAGCAAGGAGTAATCACTCACAAATTAGTCTCAATGCCACTCACATGATACATTAGAAGATGAGTATTCTAGGCAAAAATCTAATTTTAGGTATTAACTTCCACTATATTTATTTTTCCTGCAAGAATTTCTCCAGAAGAAATGGTAACCCTAGATTTTGGGGTGTTAGAAATAACATCAAAATGTAAAATGTTAGAATCTCAAGTAATAATATTTAAATCGCCAAGGTAGCCCTTGCAGATTTTATAATTTCTTAATATAAGGGAAATAATGTTTTTTTTACAAGAAATTTAGTACTAATAAAGAGTTTTCTGATTTTAATAGATGAATTTTTTATAAATGTTACTACTTAACTACTACCCCATTTCTTTAAAATATGAACATGTACTTCATTTTTGAGATCGTTACCCCATACTGGCACCAGGGAGCACAACTGAAAGATGGGAAATAATTGGGTTCTAAGGCGAGTTTATAACTGAACACAAATTAAAAGAGGAAGTGGTTTCTTTTTACTCCACAGAAAATTACCAGAATTTTATACAGCAAAATTTACGTTATTGAAACAGTCTTCTCCAACTTATTTTGAATCTTGATCACTGTCCTCTAATGACCTTAGGCAATGGGGTATAGTAATAATATTGGAAGAGAAACATGAAGAAAACCAGAGCTAAGTGACTCAATGTTGGTAGAGGAATTCAACTTCCTCATAATAAAAGATAAACACATTTGTCTTATACTTTGCTTTTGTAAGGCTATGATTTTGGAATAGATAAAATTTGATGACACTGGTTTGTGAGAATAAAAAATAGGCTGGCCTTCTCAAGTGGCACTGATTGGAGCGGAATATTGATGAGAATTTCAAATGTGCAAATTCTTGGATTTGAACACAAGGAATGCATTCTGTAGACATGACTACATCCATGCTAAGAGGCATGTATACAAGATTACCTTCTGTAACACTCCCTCTAAGAGCAGAACACTGCAAACTACACAGATGCTCATCAGCAGGGAATATGTCTCTAAAAACTAATAGAATACCATGCAACCATGAAAAGAAGGGTTGATATACAATATCCTTTTAGACCTACTTTTAAGTAAAAACATTGCGATGGTTAAGTTCTGTCATCAACTTGATAGGGTTAGGGATCCACAGACATTCCTTTTGGGTGGGTCTCAGAGGCTGCTTCCAGGAATACTGGCCGAAAGAGGAAGTCCTTCCTGAGACTGGAAAGCCCTCCTGGTGTGTGCTATATGTAAGGAAACACTGAGAGGCAAAGTCCACTTTCTCCTGCTTGGCTGCGGGTGCTGCTTCCTGGTGAGTACTTTCACTTGGAAGGGCATCTATCCTGTTTGACTATCCACTGGTATTGGAACCAGCCTTCTAACATGGACTGAAGACTATCATCTCTCCAGGAAGCGTCAAGCCTTCAGAGCTGGATGGGAACTGCTGAGATACCCAGTCTGTTGGATTGGGCAGCTACAGGGTTCCTTGGCCCTCAACCCTGCAGGCTTCTCGGTTGTTAGACTGCCATAATCCAAACCAATAATTCCCTTTTTAATACCAATTCATTGGACCAGTTCTACTCTTCTAGAGAACCCTTATTTATAAAAACATCAAGATGAAGATAGAATAGTGTACAGTTACCTTATTTATATTTGTCGAGTTAAATGATGGATGTTAGTTGACCATTTGGAAAGGAAGTTGGTGGACAGAGCATAGGGATAGACTTTACTGTCTTCTAGTTTTCAATCTCTTGATTTTAAGCTATATAAATATACTACCTATTCAGAAAAGAATTGAGCCACTTAAAATATATAAAAGTAAGACAATGAGTAGCATAGCATAGCTCCTTGTGTGCCTGTGAGGTATGGGCAAGGTGATGGTTTACCCAAGACTCTCACTATGCCTGTTACTGCCATCAGACTGCACCTACAGATAAAAGCATACCACCAGCATGTATACCTCTCTCCCCCTTCAGCCGAGATACTTGAGATTCATTGTCCTTTCTGTAGACTCCTACTTTGCCAGCCCAAGTTTACCAGTGACGGTGCTGTGTGTCATTCCTCAAATGGACACCTCCATGGGAGGGAGAGATCATGTTGCTCAATGTTCCCCTTAGCACAACACCGAGCAGTCTAGGAGCCGCTTTCTGATGCACCCCCAGTGATCAAGCCACTAACACGGGAAGAAGTATTCACTAAACTAAATTTTAAAGTGTCTGTGGGAGTCAGAACTGCTGAGCAGTCCCCTGAGTGTCAGCTGAGGTGTTCTGTACTTTAAGATGACATACTCTAGATTGTGAGAGCCGTGGTGGGGGAGATTATCCAGAGGCATGGCCAGGAGAACCTGGCTGAATACTAGGCTATCCATGGTCCCCTGTCACAAGGACTGATCCAGACGACCCATGGAGGAGGTTATCCAGTGGAGTGGGGAGGGGAGGGCAGCGGGGAATTGGGGATAACAACTCATTGTGTGCCCACTAAATATTGTAACTCATTATAGACAATAAAAAAATAAGTAAATAAAAATAAGTTAAAGCAATAGAACATAAAAAAGATCACATACTCTAGGGGTGAGAAAGCATAATATTTGACATGCTGCTTTTGCTTAAGTGGATACTTGATGGGTATTTCCATAACCCATATAAACAAATATTAGGACATTCAGCTCCTTCCTAACTTAAACTAGTTTAGATATTTTTGTTCCCTGCTAAATGAAAATTTAAGGTTATGAAACGATTAAAATTGAAAAAAAAAGAGAACTAACTGGTATCAAATTACCAGGTTTCGACATTCAGACCTTATGAAGACACCAGAAAATGGGAATATTGACTGATTCATTTGTTTTCATTTTTCGTTCTTCTGCTTGGTATTTAGAGACATTTTTTTTGAGTGTTTAAAACTTTCCACACCAACCGTGAATCACGACACCTATCTCTGGGCCAATGCTCTAGGAAATGCCCACAGCACACAAACAGCTCACATACACTCCATGCATATGCACAGGCCATGTGTTTGTTAATAAAGCCATAGAGTGTTCTTATTTACGGTTTATGAATATTTTAAATTAACTTTTAAAAAACTCCAGGTGAATAAGGGTGATTCCTTTATTAAAAAGATGTACTTGATGCTGTGTGCACTGGTATTTTCTCCCAAATAGTCATAAACAATTATTCAGTAATATTTCACATATCAGAAACAAGAGGAAAATCCAATAAATATAAATGAACATGTCAAAATATACAAACAACCTTGCTGGCTAACTTTAAAGGTGGATTAGAAAAGCAATTTGTCATTGTAGCAGTTTGCATAATTCTAATAACCTTTACTATTTTTCTATTCGTGTTGTACATATATAGGAAAAAAAGAATGCAGGCGAGGTACCAGTAATGAAATGAAGAAAATTAGCCCTATACATTGCAGGGTATGAAAGTCGTCATTCCTTTCCTTTCTTTTTTTTTAACCCTAGGACTTGCTGAGTTTTCTAAGACTCTTTCAGCACAGTACATTACCAGCTGACACCCACCTGGGTTACACCATCAACTAGCTGGAACTGGAGGAAGGGCTTTAGTCCTCTGTGTCCCAAAGTAGGTTTTACCCCCCCCCCTTTAAGTAAGGCATGCCCAAAGCTCACTCCTGCTATGCTCCTCGGCTTCCCTTCTAGCCCTCACTGGTGCTTACTCTCATATTAAGTGGCTTATTGTAAACAAATCACAGCACAGCACTGATCTAAAGCTTGAAGGTTTTCTCAACCTTCTTCAATTGAAGCGAGTCTCTCCAAGAGGCCCAACCCCTACAGGTACACACACACTCTTCAGCAACATAACAGGATATTGCAGGGTTCCAAGACATCTCCATAGACTAATGGTGCCACCTCACAGACTCCTGGCTACTCCCCAGAGTTACTAGGACCTGACACCTGCAGTGTTTCCTCTTTGCTCAGTCTCAGTGTCTTCCTCAGTGAGTCCATCTTCCTGGCTGTATATAAATCTTTCGGTATCCTGGCTTTTCACTTTTTTAAAAAAAAATTACTCTAGCCTTTAGTTTATAGTAGCCCAATCTCCCAACACTGACATTTCTCTCAAATATGCTGCATCTGAGCTTCAGAGTATGACACTGCTTTTTCACCAAGCCCTCCCGAGGCCTCCCTGTGTGTCCTCACAATCCCGGTGGTCCAGACCTCCCATCTTTTTTAATTTAGCCTCAAAAATCTGAATCTATCAAAATGACAGGAGCCTGGAGTGGCTGTGTGAGTCCAGCACACTGGAGGTGGAGATAGGAGGATTAGAAGGTCAGGGCTAGCTTCGGGTACATGAGCCCCTGCCTCAAAAAACAGACAAATACCCTACCCGTAGGGTTCTCAATGGCATACTGAAGAAAAATCACTTGTATTCAGTGTATTGTCACTAAGGTTTCATGGCCCATCTCCGCATTCAGCAAATATCACTTGTTTCGGCAGTCTGTTCAATCTGCGGCTTCAAGTTTCAAATTCCTCAACTATAAATTGGAGCTGGAGCCTGGGGAAGTGGGTCAGTAGTAGAGTGCTTGCCTAGCTTTATGCAAAGCCCTGGGTTCTACCCCCAGCACTCCATAAAACCAGATGTGGCAGTGTATGCCTGGAACCCCAGCACTTAGAAGGTAGAGGCAGGAGGATCAGAAGTTCAAAGTCATCCTTGGCTACATATTGAGTTCAAGGCTCAAGGTCAGCCTGGGATGCCTGAGACCCTGTTTTTGTTTTGTTTTGTTTTTTAATCTGAGCAAAAAATGATTGAAACAGGCATCTCATGTTTGCCTGTTTGAACTGTCCTCCTGTCCTGCTTCCAGACTCCCAGCCCTCCCACCCCGTAGAATTTTACATCTTTGATGATTTCTCATTTACTTTTCTCCTTTCACTCTTGGCTCAGTGTTCACATTCTTTCGTTTCCTCTGTGTGTGTGTGTGTGTGTGTGTGTGTGTGTGTGTGTTTGTGTGTGATGGGGTGCCTGTAAATGTGTGGAGGCCAGAAGGTGATGTTGGGTATTCCCCAATTGCTCTCCATCTTGAATAATGAGGCAGGGTCTTTCACTTGAGCCCAGCACCCCTCCACAGGCTAGCTAACCAGCTTGCCCGGGGATCCCCTACATCTGTCTCCCAAGCACTGGAATTACAGAAGGGTCTACATGCCCAACCCAGCATTTACATAGGTGCTGGGGATCTGAACATCAGTACTTAACAATGTTTGCATAGCAAGTGCTCTATCCCCTGAGCCATCTCCCCAGCAGACAGTGCTCACATTCTTAAAGAATCTTAAAACAATTTAAAGAGCAGCCTACCCATCCATGCCCCTCAGGCTACTATCCCATCTCTCATTTCCTTTCATGGCAAACTTATTGGACTTTGGACAATTCTTTTTTAATTTCTGCTTCTGGAAGTAAGCTCTGCTCAGAGGAGTTGAGCCTACAAGCAGTTGGCCTCTGATTACAAACAACAAAATCAGCTTTCAGAAGGCAGCTTATTCTTCTTTTAGCAGGGGTCACTGAGATTCCATCATGTGCTCAGCTGCAGAACGGGCGCAGGTTAGCCTTGCTAAGGTTTGCGCTCTACCCTGAATACAGGGCTAGTCTAATATTTCAGGTGAAAACTATTTTCTTTCTAGGCTTGTTAAAACTACTCTGTGTCGATTCGTGAGGAAGAGTCTTGGTTAGCTTGCAGTTATGGCTTTAAAGATTTTCCTCTTTAAAGATCTGGCTTGACAAGCAAGTTATTCATCACTCGAAATTCTACTAAGAACTCCCTAACTGGCTATTTTCCAGTCCTGGAGGAGTAACTGCTCGCATTTCCAAGTTATCAATTTAGCTTTATCATTTCTTAATCTGAGCACTATCCCTTTTCTAATTATCCATGTTCTTCAGAATTCTTGCCTCATTTTTCTTTTTTTACACTGGAGGTATCATCAGGCAATGTCTGTCTGTCTGTCTGTCTGTCTGTCTATCTGTCTGTGTGTCTCTGGTGGTGAATCTCTCCCCTTCCTGCTCTGTGCATCCAGTCAACAAAGGTGCTGACCCACACCTTCCCAGGGTCACACCCAGCACCCACCAGCTATGTGTTCTTCTGATTTAGCTGCATTCTGCTCCTTCCAAAGTACTCCCAAGTGGCTCACCTGCCACGGAGACCCTCCGCACCTCCCTCCTTCCCTTCTTCTCATCTTTATACCTATGGATAGCTCTGTCCTCTACAGTTCTCATCTGAATGATCTTACATAAACTCTTAAGGGCTTCCTCAAACCTGCTTCGAAACCAATGGCTTTCACACTTCTTGACAAAAATCCATGACAGGAAATATGATTTATAACTCCCTCCTCTACACACACACATACACATACACATGTACCTCAATGACCAAATCCCTGTCATGCAATGTCCTCTTGAAACAGATTAGGAGCCAGATGCTTTTTTCCCCCTGATAGGTTGTGGCCCATAGAAGCATGGATGCTGCCTTAGCTACCCGGCAGGCCTAGACCCAACATCCGATCCAGTCTCATCCCAGATGGCTCTCAGCATCCACTCCAGTGACAGCTTCCTGCTTTTTTCTCAACCATTTCCAGGCTTAATACACCTGAGGGCTGGTCCCTCCTGAGTCAGCTTCTTGAGTCCAGCATCCAATCTGGACCCTTCGTTAGATACCTGAATCTGACGAAGAGGCTCGTCCTAATAGGATGTTTGATTTATATGAGTGGACATTAGCCACATGTGTGAACTCTCCTAGCCCTTGGCCTTCTTGACTCTTAGCTCTTGGCCCCCTGTTGCTCTCTAACCTCCCTCTTTCCCCAAATGAGGATCTTCTCAGTGTCTCCTTCCCTTTTTCCAGCAGGATTTCCTGCCTTGCTTTCCCATCTAAGTTTCCCTAAAATAGATCTCATAATTCATAATTTACCTTTGTCTGCATTTTAAATTCTTTGATGACTTGGACAAGGACCCAAAGTTGGGGTTCACCGGCCACCAGTCTCCTGCATTTTCGTGGATATCTAATCCCTCCCAGGACTCCACTCCTGAACCTTTCTTACCCCTATGTTCCCAACAGGTTGACAGAAAGCAGCAAGAAAGTGGTTAATGATTTGTCACTGATTTCTTGGTATAACTTATCCCACAATTTGTGATCACTTATTCCTAGACCAGTAGCATGAACATCTTCATTACCATTGACCAAAACAAATGTTACAGGTCTTTCTTTCTTTCTTTCTTTCTTTCTTTCTTTCTTTCTTTCTTTCTTTCTTTCTTTCTTTCTTTTTTTTTGTTTGTTTTTTGAGGTAGGGTCTCACTCTAGCCCAGGCTGACCTTGAATTCACTCTATAGTCTCAGGGTGGCCTTGAACTCACAGTGATCCTCCTACCTCTGCCTACCCAGTGCTAGGATTAAAGGCGTGCACCACCACGCCTGGCTCAGGATTTTGTTATATGTGGATAAAAAGACTGTTTGATACTTGAAGGACTGAACTCTCCTAAACCCAAAAGGCCTTGAGGAGGAATAGACCCAGCACCCCATAAGCCCATAGGAAACCTTGAAGAATAACAGCAATCTGCAACAATTTACCTCAGCTAAGCACACGAAAGACCCTTAAAAAACTTCTAGCGCCAGATAATCCCACTGAACCCTGTCTAAGAGAAGCCACAGTTAACGCCCCCCCCCACTGCTTCTGCATATTTCTCTTATAGGCTCTGCCCAGACCCCAGCTCAGTGTTCAGCCTCCATCCTGTGGAAAGGCCCTCACTGTACTCAATAAACAGTCTCTGCCTGTTGAATTTGAGTCCCATCCATTCTCTCTTTCTCACTTTCCTTAGTGACATTCAAGGATTTATGAACCCAGTGTTCTAGGTGTTCATAACAATTCATACAAACCAAGAAAGCCATACTGATAGTGCAATGGAAATCTGTTGCCTTTTTATTACCCCCAGTCTAACTAAATCCAATTCTCTGATAGAAATGGAAACATCTCCCAAGTGGAAAAAAAAAATTCTTCTCTGTTTTAGTGAATGGCAAATGAAGCCACAGGAGATGTAAACAAACACGTATAAACTGAAGTAGAAGCTTCTCTCTAACTTTCTTCTACACAGCATAATCAAGAGTAGCCAAGAGCTCACGCCAAGTGACATTTCTGTGACAAAGAAAAGTGGATTCCAGAGTCTGTCTGAACTTGGAGCTGTATTGTTTATGAAGGTGGGAAGAGAGGGGAAGGAAGAAAACAGGGAATTGCTGGTTTTTTATTTCATTTAGCTCTGGTGACCCTGCAATGAATTTCGAAAATAAAATCAAACAAAACTGGATAGTGGTAGTATTTGGTAACATTATCTACTAGTTAAGTGGAAACTATCATTTTCTTGTATGTGAATCCCGAGAATAATCAAGTTGATTACAATGAGGATTGCACAAGAATGCAATGGGTATATTGGTTGGGTTTTGATTCACAACAGAGTTAACTATATTTAACAATTGCATTAGCATTTACTCTCATTTGAATCAAACAAAAACAACCACTTACAAACCAGGATGATGATGTACTCATGATAAAGATCAAGCTCATCTGCCTATGGATTCATCATTCTTTATGTTCGTGTGTGAGGTCATCAGGCATGGGAAGATTTTCATGTTTCCGACAGGGATACTAAGTAAGTGGCAACCAGCTAGGGTTTACCCTCAGTCTACTAGGTGTTAACAGGAAAGGAGTCAGTAAGCAAATTCACTTCTTGAATAAATATGAAGTGACTTCTAAGTGTAAATTTCCAAAGAGCAAGTTTCCAGAACAATGCTATTTAAAATTTTCTGTAAGTAAAATTTTCTAAATGTCGGGCCAGAGAGATGGCTCAGAGGTTAAGGCACTTGTCTGCAAAGCCTAAGAACTTGGGTTCGATTCCCTAGTAAAGCCAGATGCACAAGGTGGCACATGCGTCTGAAGTTCATTTGCAGGAACTAGAAGCCCTGGCTTGTTGTCTCTCCTCTCTCTATCTCTGTCCTCTTGAAAATAAATAAAAATATTTTGAAAAAAAGTTAATGTATTTTTTAAGTCGACACATAGGAGTTGGAGGAGCTGCTTGAAAATGGTCCAGTGTGGAGTCTCAGCATAGGTATGCAGTGTGTAATGATCATATCAGTATAGCTGACATCTCCCCTGGATGATTTGTTTTAGTTTTATTTTTTGAGGTATGGTTTCATCATGTAGCTCAGTGTGGCCTTGATTTGTGATCCTTTTATATCAGGCTACTAATACTAAAATGATGGGATTATAGGCAAACACCACCATGTCTGGATGTAGACTTTTTTAGTAGTTTGGGGGAATTTATCAATTATATCTGTTAACTTTCTTTAAAAAAAATCATGTGGGTTATACCTACCATAGGTGATTTCAAAGGAAGAAACTGATGGGTGTCTTCTCTGCTAGTAGGTTTACAAGCCACTAGCTGAAAATTAACAATATCGACAACACGAAACATAACAAGGCTTGACTTGCAGTCTTTGTTTGGAACTAGACGTTTGTGCCATACTCTCTGAAAGTTGGTTTGGGCATCATATGCATTTATAGCTTTCTAGGTAATTATTGAGAAACTATGGGATTTGTGATTTTTTTCTGAAATATTATTTTTCACTCATTTATCAAATTATATACACATTATAATACACACTATTGAAAATTCTTCTATTCGCAGGTATTTTTTTTTTTTTTTGCTGTGACAAAATACCTGTGAAGAAGCAACTGAAAGGAGGGAGGGTTTATTTTGGCTTCTAGTTTAAGAGGAAACCATCCATTATAGCGGGGAAGTCATGGCAGGAGCTGGTCACACTGTGTCAGCAGTCAGGAAGTAGAGAGTAAAGGTACTGGTGTTCAATTGTCTTCCTTTTTGTCAGTCTGGGACTCCAGCCCATCATGGAATGTTGCCACTCAAAGTTAGGGTGACTCTTCCCACCTCAATCAACCTAAAAATATAGGCACTCCCTCACTCACATGTCCAGAGACTTGTTTCCATGGTGATTCTGACTGACAATAGAGAGTAATCATCACACACTCTTGCACACTCTACCAACACGTGAGTATGGGAAAATGTGGCTCTGAGATAATCCCTGTGTACCTGGAAGCCATCCCTTGGGCCTCTTTTCCACCACTCTTTCTGTCCTTTAGAGGTCCCCCTTGTTAGAGGCACTGCATACAGACAGGAATCGCTGGGACTTTCCTTGCTGGATCAGCGGCTGCTTTCCTGAGAGCAAGGTGGGAGGCTTTGCAGGAGCCAGAGCGGCCAGAGGGCAGGTGTGCAGTGGACCCAGGGCCACCTAGAAGAGGTGGGCTGAGCCAGGGCCACCGAGTGGAAGCCTCCCAGGTAACAGGGGCTGACCAAATGAAGGTATTGCCTCAGGAGGCCTTCACAATCTCATCGATTGATAATAATATTCAGTTCCTTAAATATATTCTCTTTTCACCAATAATCAACTTGTATCTGAGTATCTTATATCTTTTAATCTTTCTGGTTCCACTGAGGATGGGATTTAGATGTTGGAAGTGATTACTTAATAGTGCTACATGTAAACAGTGTCACATTTTAGAAAAAAAGAGTTCTTTTAAAATATTCGCAATACACTGAACAAAAAAAATATTAAAAAATAATATGTAACCCAGAAATGCAAACTAAACTTCGGTACTCAGACACTATTCCTTGTGTCTTCCCCTTTGGGGCAGGGATGGCATTTTTATTTTGTACATGGTTTCCCAGCATCTAGACTATGTTAGGCCAAAGCAGTTAAGGAATGTTAGTGGCATTAACATATGTTTTCTCTTATTATTATAAAGTTCATTTTTTAGAGACCTGCTTTTCTTAGTGTTTAATTATAGAAAACTATCTAATTTTACTTTTGTACCTTTGAGTTTAAGAGAAGCACTAATTTTATGCTTTTTTTTACCAGGAAAAAATGCTATCATTTTTTCAAGTATCTTTTATCACTAAATACTTATTGGTTATGGACGGAACAAAGCTGGTGGCAATCAAATTAAAAAGTGTAATATCTAATCCCTAACATGCAGAGTTCAACAGTTTATATCTGGCAACTGAGAAAAATGAACTATTTCTGGCATAATAATTTGTGCATTTAAGGGAAGGCTTATATTTTTGTCACAAGCAGCTAGTAGTTTAAAATAGTGTTTGATTTACATCACTCCTCAAAAGTGGAATAAAGTAGAAAATGATGCATTTTAATTAAAGTAGACTACATTTTCTCCACCAGTGCTCAGGACCATGCCTGGTTCCTTGTGTATGCTAGGCAGGCACTAGAAGACTATAAATGTTTAATGTTAGTCAAGGAAGAAAAGGATTATTGGATTGGATTAACAACGTTAATAAACAAGTTGGGCAAAACCCCATGAAGTACTAACGTTTTAAATTAAATGCACACTGTACAATGTGTGATTGGGGGCAGTTGACAAATACTATGATAAATCAAACAGAAGTTTAGTTTCATCACGTTTTATTATTTATTTTTTGCTTATGTATATGTGGGTGGAGTGTGTGTGTGTGTCTGTTTGCACATGGGCACAGGTGTGTGTGGGTGCTGTGCACATGTGTGTATGTGTGTGTGTTTGTGAAGGCCAGAGGTTGACCTTGAGCGTGTTCATTTATTGTGCTCCACTTTATTGACTGAGGCAGGGTCTCTCACTTGAGCCCAGGGCTACTGATTCGGCTACTCAGCTGTAATTGTCCAGGGGATCCACTTCTGTCACCCGAGTGCTGGTGCTATATAGGAGGGCCATTGTGCCCATCTGGCATTTATGTAGATGCTACTGATCCAAAGTTAAGTCTTCCCACATGCAGCCAGCTCCCGATCCACTGAGCAACCCCTCCATCTCCTCACTGTTTTTTCTAAGCAGTCCTTGACATCCTACATGATAGTAATTTAGGCATTAATCATCATCTTTCCACATCTTAAATGTGTCCTAAAGGGGTAAGAAAGCTGCTCAAGGTTACAGAGCAAAACAGCACCAAACAGATAAAATGACTCCAAATTCATCATCCTGTTCATCACAGCTCTGGACTCATGTGGTTGTCTAGGTATGGAGCTAGGGCTAGCTTCCTGACTACTTGCTGAAGGCGTGAGAGCAGTCATTTGTCATCCAACCAATGGTTGGGTTTGAGCCCTTGCGACTCAGCATGGACAACATTTGGGGGCTTGTTTGAAATGAGGCATCTGTTATCTCAAGTCAGATGTGCATCTTAAACATGGCAATCCTCATGTACCTTAAAGTATGAAGAGCCGTATGACAAACAATTCCAGATGTGAACTCCATCTGGACATCTATATTCCATTCTGGTTGTGCCACAGACTAGCTGAGGCACTTTAAGGAAGTTATTTGACTTTTGAAGACATCAGTTTCTTCACCTCTAAACTGGGATGGCTGTCAGTATGTGTCTCTTAGAGAGTTACTACAATGATTTAAATAAGGAAAATTATAACCAGTAAGGTTTCAGAACTATGTACTTCCTTCCCAGCAAGGGACATTGTCCTTGGGTTTCTAGATGACAGCCATGCCTACGGGGTCAGATGGGCTCTCCAGGAAATTTTCATTTTCATTTCCCTGATGGCAAAGAATACTGAACATTTTTGCAAATGTTTATTGGCTATTTAAATTAGCTTCTCTTGATTCATCAGCCCATTTGTTGGGTGGATGATTTTTTGATATTTCTGGAAGTTCTCTTAAAAAGAGATTCTTGGTATTATTCCGCTGTCAGATGAATGGCTGGAAAATTTTTCTCCCATTTTGGTGCAGATGTGAGGAAAGAGGAACCCTTATACATGACAGGAGGGAATGCAAAATTTATAGCCACTATGGGACTCAGTGTAGAGTTTCCTCAAAAAACTGAAAATAGATCTACCATATGATTCAACATGCAACAAGATACTTGCACATCCATGCTTATTGCTGCACTATTCCCAAATGCCAAGATGTGGTGCCAGCCTACATGTCTATCAACCAATGAATGAAGAGAATGTAGTACATATGAACAATGGGATTAAATCCAGCTGTAAAGTGAAATTATGATATTTGTAGGAGAATGCATGAAACTGGAGATCATTATGTTAACTAAAATAAGCTGGGATCAAGAAAAGATCAATATCGTGTTTCATGCAGAATATAGATTTAAATGATATCTATATGTGTGTAGGAAATGAAAGTAGAAAGGGGACAGACACTCATGAGAGGGAAGGAAGAGGTCTAAAGAGATATAAGGAAGGGGTAACTACACACACACACACATACACACACACACACACACACACACACATATATATATTTCAGAAAAGCAGCAGGGGAGCTATTTGTGAGAGGAGTGGGGCACTGGGGAAAACAATGGGGGGGTATATGAAAACAAAATATAATGACATATATATATGCAAATGTCACAATGAAACCCATTCCTTTGAGTGCTAACAGAGAGGGAGAAAAAAAAAAGTACTGTGTACTGAATTAAGATGAAAATCCTCACATGTGTGATAAAACAGCTCACATGAGAACTGGGTGAACTCTCCATTTCCTGATTCTGTTGCACAACAGAATACCTGTGTTAGTATCCATTTAAATGAAGCTTTCTGGGATATCCACATTGCAGTGCCCTAGAGATTTACTTCAGAATTATTCTCAGTAGAGCAATTATAGGTGAGGCTGCCCTATAATGAGATATCTTTGCTACTTCATTAAATAAACCCCCTTTGAATGGGCTCCAAAATGGACCTGCCTCATACCAAATTCCATTACACTGGAGATAATCTTATCAGAAGGCCCTGGTGTGGGCTCAATCGTCCTGGATACCTAACGTTTACCATAAGGAGAATGTGTTCTAGAACAGTGATTCCCAAAAGCTGGTTCTCAGACCAGTGATTTACTGACCCAAGGGGAAATGAAAAATAAAGACAACTTAGTGAGCTTTCTATAAAATTAAAATATAATCTATTTTTAAAATGTCCTTCATTCTAAGAGTATGACCTTTTCCATTTACTTTTTATCTTTTTCCTTTTATGGTGTTAAACTACTCCATATTTAAGGAAATAATGACAGTAATGGAAAGTCATTTTTGTAATACTCTTGTACGACACAAATGTAATGTCAGCCCATCCTCCCCAAACTGCTCTAATAAAAAAAGTGTTTTGTTTTGCTTTGTTTTATTTTGTTTTTCCAGGTAGGGTCTTGCTCTAGCCCAGGCTGACATGGAATTCACTATGTAGTGTCAGGATGGCTCAAACTCAAGGCGATCCACCTATCTCTGCCTCCTGAGTGCTGGGATTAAAGGGGTACACCACCATGCCTAGTTTTAGTTATTATTATAATTATTACAGATCTAAATCACTGACATAGAAAGAACTGCCAAAAGGGAAAGTCTTTCCTATAAAGTCAGTGTTGGGGATAAAAGGGGACTGAAGGCCAAACTCCACAGTATAACTTGGAGGGTAAATGTGTTAGCTCTCACTGTAACAAAATTCTCTAGCTAATCAATTTACAAAAAGAAAAAGATTGTTTTGGCTCACAGTCTTGGAGGTTCCAGTCCAGGATTGGTTGCTGGCATTATTTCTGGACTGGGGTATTGCATGAGGAATATCACATTAGAAGCACATGGTAGTGCAAACTGTTTACCTTATGAACAAAGAAGAAGAGAAAGAGAAAGGGGCTGGGGTCACATGACCCCTTTAGGAACATACACCCTGTTACCTAAAATTTTTCCACTAGGCCTTGCAAAAAGTTCTCCTATTTCCTAAAGCACCTTCCATGGGGACCAAGCCTTCAGTGCGTGGGTCATCAGGGGGAGATGGTGGCATTTGGCATCCACACTATAGTAGTAAATCTGTTCCGTGAGGCATTCACAGAGCACAGCATTCTAGCTGCCATGCGCCATGCAGAGGATGCAAATTCAGGTTCTGCAGCCTGGAATCTTGTGTATCTAACCAACTCACATACTCAGAGAAGAAAGGCAAGGGGGTTTAGCTGGTGAGTCCTGAATCCAGAATGCCTGGGTTCAGATACAGGTTCTGAACTTTTAGCTGATGACCCATGAGGAGTAGGGTCACTTATCCTGTCTACCCCTTAGTTTCCTCACTAGCAATAAGATAATACTAACCCACGTGGAAGAATGAATGTTAAGTATTCGCAGAATGCAAATCAAAGCACCTAACGCTCTCAAGATCTCCATAGCTGAGAGTTATTACTTAAGTTTGCAGGTCAGAGACTTAAGCACCATCACAATACTAGAAAAGAGCAGTGCCTCCAGGAGTCCCAAGCCTTGTTCTGGTACCTGGATATGTTCATGTGGGCCTGTTAGAAGCTGTGAAGGTTCAAGGCTGCAAACACACCTGTTCCAATTTAAAAGGTGGGGAGCATTTTTAATGACTAAAATTCTGTGATTAAGGTTGAAACAATAGTTTTGGTTACGTTGCAAATGTCACAAATTTAGAGCCTTTGCTAATTTTTTTAAAAGTATTTCTTCTATAAGTGACAAGAAACCTGATGGCTATACCCTTGGACCTTTACAACTTAGTACTATTTTTTTTTATTAATTATTACCCTCACCACAAAAATATAGCTGGAGTGTTTATTTACTAGTCTTTCCCTACTTTTATTGGCGGTAAGGCAATTTATTAAATAGTAGCGTGCATTGCCTAATATGCAAAATCAATTCCATGGGGCCAATCTTGCATTTTTCCTCATAGGAGCTCTACTATTTTTACAGTGAGTGCATTGATATGACCACCTTCTAAAAATTATAGGGAAATAGCATCTAGGCATGAAAATAACATGAATTAGTGTTCTATCTGCAGTTCATACCTCTCGCTCTAATAACGGTTTAAAAGCTTCTGATATGAATGCAAACACAAGAGCAAATGATGGCTGACTGGAATAAATTTTGAGGACAAATGTTCATTTACAGTTTGCTAAGGACTAACTGTACTTGTATGACTATTTCAAGTTTATATGGTTATCATAAGGCACACAAAAATAAGTTATTTCATCAAGCATACTTAAATAAATGCTTGCTATTTTCTAATACTGAAAGTTGCCTCTTATTAGGAGTTAAATTGTTTTCTGCCTCTTTGCATGTCACTTTCTTTAATCAATAGAATGTTTTATTATAAATTTATCTATGTAGCTGGTGACTTTTGAAAACAAAGGAAGTGAGTATTCTGCCAAGAGCACAATGAAGCAAACATAAAAACAGAATATTCCTTACAGGCTTACTGATACATTGGAGAGAGTCATGGCAATCAATAAATATTTACAAATGTCTTAGGGGCTTTGTCTGTTTTGCTTCTACAGTCCTGTTTCGAACGGTAGTCAGTCCACTGATCACTCCCATTTAGCAAGCATTTATATTCCTGGTGGTCCTTCTGAAAGGCTACTTATCCTTCTCTATCTCTTCTCTCTGCTTTCTCAGTGATCAAACAAAATCTTAGGGCTCCCTGGGAAACCATGGCTGTCAGCCTCCCCTGCAGGTGGTATGGTTATATGACTATGTGCTGATCAGTGGGTCAACAATGGAAATGGTGGGGACAATACTGGGAAGTGGGCTTCCACCATGGTTTCCTCTCTGTCCTCCTTTTCCCTTTGGATGGAATGGGAATTCGATGATATCCACTAGAGCAGCCATTATGGACCATGAGTTCAAAGCTGCCTCTTAAGAAATAAAAAAAGCTAATGTCCTGACAGTCATATCTTCCCAACCCTTGACTACCTCCACTCATATGAGAGCATAAATTTCCTTCTTCCTTCAGACAGTGATTTCAGATCTGCTCTCATTCCCAGCTAAATCTATCCCAAATTTATCCACTCAAATATGTGCTGATGAGGGCTATGGAGATGGCTCAGTGGTTAAAGGAGCTTTCTTGCAAAGCCTTGCTGCCTAGGTTCAATTCCCGAGCCGAGCACTCACATAAAACTGCTCATGGCCAGTGTCAGATTTAGTGGCCAGAAACTCTGTCTTAAAGAAGGTGGAGTACAGTCAACTCCCTTGACCTTCACAGCACATGTGCAAACACCCTCCACACACACACACACACACACACACACACACAGAAATAAGTAAAAATTAAAAGAAGACTTGCTGATGTGTCCCTCTTCTTTCAGGGTTGAAGGTTGTCACTACCCCTGGGTTTCTGTCATCTGTCCTGCTGGTTTCATCAGGGCCACATTGAGAGGTGAGGAATAGGGAGCATTACATTACATTAAATACCCCTGGATAAAGCTGACATTTAGAAGTTACATTCAGGCAGAGAAGGGTTAAAGAAGCTACAGATTTCTTCTATTCCCAGTAGCTTTGGTTTATTAAGAGACGTTCTAGGTAAGATTTCAAAGTTAACTCCCAAGATAATTAGACAAAAGCTAGGCCAGATGTCTAAGTTAAGTTTTGGTCTCAAAATAATTACCTTTGTTAATTACCAGTAATTAGTGTCAGCATCTAAAACTTTCCTTAAAAAGGGGGTGGGGAGAGCAGAGGGAAGGGAGGGAGAGTAGGAGAGAGCAGAGAGAGGTGAGGAAAGAGAGGGAAAGGAAGATAGGAAAGGAGGGGAGAAAGGAGAGAAAGAAGGTGAAAGTGGAGAGAGACAATACTTGTATTTTCCAGTACAAATATATCTTTGGGTCATCAAATCCTGATCTGATTTTTCGCATTATGAGCACTGGGTTTTATAGAAAACTGGATGCTTTCTTTCAGTTAACACAGATATCACTTGCCTGAAGTTTTATAGCAGTTTCTTATTTTTATGTCCTTGTTTCCAATGCCAAAACTGATATCTTTCCCTTATCTATGAAATGATATCTTAACCCTTCCCCACTGTAGAAAACATCGGTCAACAACAGATCCGATGGAAATGCTCAGAGTTCACACGCTCAGGGAGAGCTGTTTTTTTTTTCTTTTTTTCTTTTTAGAGGCTGTGGAGAGCCCAGGCGTTTCAGCACTTATTAATTATAATAATCCTATATAAACAAATGTTCACTAGGGCATCATACTTCCTGTCTTTGTGTGGACGACCCTTTAGGAAAATAGAAATATTTATAGTCCTATCTGTTCATATGTCGTCTACTCACTTCATAACTAGTTGGGGAATCCTTTTTTTGTGCTTAATCTTAAAATATTTAGGGACAACATTCTGTTCTATTTCCCATTAATAATTCATTACAGATTTAGTCATTTTACCTGCAAAGTAACAGTGGAAGTAATATTTTTGTCTTTAAATCTCCACTAGAACATCTCACATTTGACTCTGGACAGTCCTAGCGTCACAGAGGGTCGCGTGTTCTGTGCTGCAGTCTTGGTGTAAATGATTGGTTCAGTGAGTCCCTCAAGATGAGATGAAGGAAAGAAACCATGCTTTTACTCATCTTTTTCATCTCCAGTGCCCAGGAGATGTGTTTTGTAATTAATGAAATACACAGACACTAATAATGCCAGGCCAACGGGACGTCTTTCACAGGCTTAGTGAGTCACAAGGCAAGAATACTTTTCTCATGACTTCTGTGTTCAGTAGTGACTCACAGGTTTATTTTAGCCCACAGGCGATTTCCTAATGCCAATGTGGTAACAGACTTTACCTGCTTGCAGGTGGCAAAAAAAAATACTTATTCACAAAGTTCACTAGAATGGAAAGGAAGGCAGAAGTTCAATGCCAACGTAAATGGTGTTGTTTTAAATAAATCCTATGTGCAAAGCCCATGTTAAAAAGCAAAAACGGTTGTTTACTCATGAAAACGAAACCCCAAAAGGGGACCTCTAGGGGTTGGGAAGATGGCTAGCAGTGAAAGACACTTGCTTTCCAACCTGCCAGCCTGAGTTCAATTCCCCAGCCCCCATATAAACCAGATACAAAGTGGCTCACACATCCACGATCCCAGCACGCCTGTGGCAAAGGGAGTTGGAGCCGAGAGAATCAAAAGCTTGTTGGCCAGTCAGTCTGGAGCACATGCAGCGGTAAAAACAAGGGAGGCCCTAGCTCAAAAGGAAGGAGAGGACAAACACCCTGAGATTGTCCTCTGAGCTCCACACATGTAGTGACACCCCATCCTCTGCTGACACATATCATACACATGCATACAAAACACTGATTGCCCGATTCCATAGAACCTGTATTCTCCCCAGCACCGAGGGGCTGTCACTATATCTGTCATAGGTAAACATCTAAATTACAAAACCAGCCACACTTTCACATATGTTGCCATCACTGCATGGTTGGGAAACACAAAAAAGCATGAGGTATACTTTAGGGTTAGGTATACTTTAGGTGTCAAGTACACACAAGCGTATTAACTTGGAGACACAACTCATTTCCTTTATGTAAATTGTGAACTGAGTAATCTAGACATTAAATATTTCCACCCCACAATCAACATTCATTAAAGGCTGATCAGAACTTTCTCTTCCATAGCTTCCTGTCCCCATCTGTACTGTCAAAGGCTGATCAGAACTTTCTCTTCCATAGCTTCCTGCCCCCATCTGTACTGTCTTTAATGCCCATACCTCAAGTGCCGTTTTGAACTGCCCCGCTGCCATGGAATATTTCTTTTGTCTGTAGCAGGTGCTGGCATCCTTCAAGGCTACCTGAAGCCATTTGTCCATCTGAGGCAGAAAGCTGAGATCAGGTGTGTTCAGAGGGTGTGCTATTTCAGCAGCCTGGCACATAGGCTGAAGGCCAGGACACACGAAGGACTGTCCAAACTCATAGTTCACGCCCTCCTCATCACTGTAGACTAATTTCGCCTCTACATCCATGATGCTCTTTAGGGGGATGTGAGGCAGAGGCATGGTGACTATCTGACTGTCGTGTTCTATTATCTTTGCCTCTTTCTTTCCGACTGGATTTTCTTCACCTTCTGCCTTCCGTTTTGAGGCTACTTTCTCTAAGTCATTGCTTTTTTTGTCTTTGAGGCTCTTTACCAGTTTGATTCTTTCAACCATGATTTCTACTTGTTTGCCTCCACAACTTTTCTTAGTCTCAGATGGAATGTCCAGGCCACTGGGTAAATTTGCTAACGTGGACATTTTCTTGCTTGTGTTGAGCTTTGGGATATGTGGATCGTGACAGAATCTCTTTGCTGTATTCTCCAAATTCCTGATGCTTCTGGAATCCATTGATCCACTCCAAACTCCTGTAGGAGTGGAAAGATGGGAGATGATTGAAACAATTATTTTGAAATTCTAGCATTTAGTCGAAACTCAGTGAATTTAAGACAGCCTTTATTCATTATAAATATTGATCACCTGGAATACAAGTGTATTTACATCATCCAATGACGTTTACTAGGGCAATGTATACTTTACTCACAAAACTCATTAATGTTAAAAACATACCAAGACAGCAGAAGAGGGGGTGGAAAGATTGTAAGAGCCGTGGTGGAGGAGAATATCCAGAGACACTGACCCCCTCAGTAACAACATACAAAGGGGGCTGGAACCGTGTTGACTCCTAGGCTATCCATAACTCCCTACCCCATGGGCTGATCCAGTTTGCCAATGGAGGAGGATATCCAGCTGATTAGGGACAGGGAGGAGGGAAATCAGGGAACTGGGGATACCAACACATTATTTGCTCATTCAGTGTATCTAATTATGGATAATAAAGATATAATCTATAAAAAAAGATTAGAAAGCAAACAAAAAATAATCAGCAGATGGACAATATTGATGGAACATTTTTAAAACTTCTTATTGACATATTTGATACATATACAAAATGTATTTTTCAAGATATTTTAATTTATTTTTAAAGAGGGAAAGAGAGGGAGAATGAGAAATGTAGTCATGCCAGGGCCTCTTGCTGCTGCTGCAAGACGAACGCCAGATGTTTACACCACTCTGTGCATCTGGCTTTCCATGGGTACTGGGGTGGGTACTGAGACATTGAACCTGGGCCAGCTGACTTAACAAGCAGGAATTTTTAACCACTGAGAAATCTTCCCAGCTCTCATAATGCACTCTGATCATGATCCCCTCCAATTACCTCCTTTTGCCCCCTTCCCTCATCCTCCTTCCACAGAATCCCTTCTTGCTATCTAGTCTCTCTTCCATGTCGATGTCTTTGTTTTTGCCCTCTTCCATCACCTAAGGTCTGGTGCAGGAAATGACAATCACTGCTCACAGCCTTAAATGAAATAGCTATGTATGATGCTCCACAGCACTCCTTCCTACCCTCTGGTTCTTACATCCTTTCTGTTCCTTCTTGCTTTGTGTGTTTCAAGGTAGGGTCTCTGTAGCCCAGGCTGACCTGGAATTCTCTGTGAAGTCTCTGGGTGACCTTAAACTAATGGTTTTACTCCTACCTCTGCCTCCAGAGTGCTGGGATTAAAGGCGTGTGCCACCACGTCCGCCTCTTTCTCTTCCCTCTTGAACAAATATTTTAATGGGATACCTAAAGTCATTGAGTAAAAAAAAATGCTTAGGTGTAGGGGAGATGCTTGCAAAGCCTGCCAACCCTGGTAAATTTCCCAGTTACCCACATAATGCTGAATAGGCATTTATTTGCAATGGCAAGAGACCCAGGCATGTTCATGCATGCACACACGGGCACACATACACACACAGACACTCACACACACACATAAATTAAAATTTAAAACAAGAAAATCTCTTCTGTGTAGAAAAAAATAGAAAAAATTTATACATATCTGCCGAAGACAAAAAAGACCAAAAAGAAAAAAAAAATAGAAAAAGTCGGGTCTTTCAGTGTCAGTTACTTTCTCATCACTGGGACAAAACACTTGACCGGAATCAGCTTAGGGAAGAAAAGAAAGTTATTTTGGCTTATAATTCCAGAGGGTAGAGTTCATCATGGCAGGAGCTGGAAGCTGACCACACATCAGTAGGGAGGAAGACAAGCAAGAGAGGCTGGTCTCCAATGCCTTAGAGCCTGCTCCCGGTAATATACTTCCTACAGCAAGGCTCAAACCTCCTGAAGGCTACACAGCCTCTTGAACAGTGCCACCGGTTGAGGATTAACTATTCAAACGCATGAGTCTAGGAGAAACATTTTACATTCGAGCCGCTACCAAAATCCATCTCTATTAATTTCCTCAGAAAGGCAGGTGGTCTAGAACTCATTAAAAAGTACACAGCTAACCTGCATAATAGACTTGGAACTCTAAAGAAACTGCAGCTGCTTCCTCTGAAAAGCTTCCAGAAAAGTGAACACAATGTTTCCTCTATTTTTTTTTCTATTAATACCAAAGACCAAGTTTAAGCAGCTTTACAGGCAACTATTGTTCACAACAGACTGTAAAATCAAAGGAAACAACCTTCAACTTAGAGGAATATAGAGCCACCTATTCATCTGAGTCCATTGTAATAATATATCTGTAGTAATTAGATTAATGTGGTACATAATCTCAAGTATTTTCTAAAGCCTGGATTCTTAAAAGCTACAACAGTGCTTTGATTCAAAGATTTCTTCATACTAATTCTGATTCTAGATTTGTTGCGAAAGATAAAATGTCCTAAGATCTAATAACTAATAAATATATCTGGTTCCTATTCCCTAAGAGTCTTCGACTTAATAACATTCTTTCTTGTACATAATTTTGTTTCCACTTTTTGCAAAGAAACTAAGGGATAGAGGTTGAGTTGCTTCTTCAAAGTTGCAATACTTTATTTAAATTTTATTATTAAATTTAGGAGCGCCTACCCACTCTGAAGGCTATTTCCTCCCAGGGACAGTGATTCTGACTCCTCCATGGTGCATTATAATCTAGAGTAGGTAAGCTGACATCTACATCAGACTACAATGAGAGCAGAAAATAGCAAGAACATAGCTGAGACTGAGCTAACATTTCTGCTTTTTATCTATAAGGACAGTGCCCTACTCAAGAAAAAGTCACGAGGGGCTTCTGAATGCTTGTTACTTTGTTAATACTGTGTGTTGCTTTGTTAGAGATAAAAAAAAATTGGCTATAGAAGACCTTTAAAATATCCTGAACCTGAGATCCAGTGGGTCCCTAGGGAAAGGAAATAAAAAAATAAAATTGCCATAACCTTTGAGGTACTTTCTCTTTTTTTAACCACTGTATGTAGCTGTTATGAGAAAAGGTTTAAGGTTATATGTGAACATATTAAAACAGCTATTATGACAGTGTATATCATTATCTCATAAGAAAGATCAAATCTCAAGTTATAATAATAGCTATCTGGGATATTAATTTGCAAAAGTTAAATATTAGAGTTTTTCCCTTGGGATTTCTAGTGACATAGCTGTGTTTCTAAAACACCAGCATCTTTGCCACTCTGTTTACGCATGCTCAGTGTGAAGCTGAGCATGAAGACCAACATAGCTAAATATCACAGGTCATGCCCCCACAACTTTGCTTTAAGCTTTACACTGTCTTGCGGAGTCATTGCTGGCTTCCTGCAGCTCTTGTCTTTTGGGCTACTAATGCAGTTACCTAGAACAATGAGAGGGTAATTAGGCTTTGTTCTTGAGCTACAGAGGATCTGGGCTGAGTGAAAGTTAGCATCAGCTCTTCAGTTAAGATCCTGGGTGGATGTGTTCTCCAGACAGGCATCTGTTCCAGTAAATTTCTTTCCATAGCAGAGACGCAGCTCTTGAAATTTGCTTAAAGCTTAAAATACCTGCATGTAAGATTCATTCTCATAATAGACTATATAAATATGAACAGTAAACGTTGGTAGGCGAACTGTTCCAAAAAATGTCCCCATATCTCCCAGGTATCTTATCTCAGCTCACCATCTATTTTAAATACCAGAGGCTAAAACTACCAGGGAATCTGCAGTTGGTTGATGTTGGTAACATTTTTAGCTTCTACAGCAGCATTGCCTGTCTTTGCGTGTTTATGTCTCTGTGTCTTCTGAGGGGTAACTGTTCTTTCTCCCCCTTTTCTCCCTTACTCTTCCCTGCTTGGTCTGTGTGATGGCTAGGTTTTGTTGTCAACTTGACCTTTTCAGTCATCTTAGGCGGGTCTCTGAGGATGTTCACAGGGAGTCAGCCCTCTCAGTAGGGGGTAGGATGTAAGGAAGCTCAGGGGAGCTAGAAATGAACATCCCTTCCTGAGAGGGCAGTGCTGGGGTTTAAGCTAGGGCCTCATACATGCTCAGAAGCAGGCACTGCACCACTGAGCTAAGATCTCCAGTCCTGAATCAATTCCAAAAGATGTTCATTTTCAGCCTATTAAATACAAAATAAATACGCTGAAAATACTGAATAGATTTAAAATGGGAATGACTGGACATTAATGTCTCTGTTCCCACCTTTGTTTGCCTATCCTCACCTAGACAGGAATTCCTAGACAGATGCTGTCCATTTTAAACGTCTTAACCTTCTCAGAAGACATCTGGAATTTATAACAATTTTAAACTCAGAGTTATGCCCAAGTGACTTATTCTTATTTCTTCTAATAAGCTCTCTAAGCAGAAAGGTAGTTACTTATCGAGACATTATCTCAGTGTTTTGGATGAAGTGGGCATTCTATCAATGTTGATCTATACACATGCTGTAAAAGAAAAGCTAACATACATATTTAGAGAAAACAAAGTTAGAATTTTTTTTTTGCTTTTCCATCTTTTCTATTTCTCCATCTTACTTTTTCCACATTATTTTTAAAAATTTATTTATTTTTTAAAAAGTAGAAACTTTGTATGTACAATTCATGTGTTGGTACCACCATATCCCTCCTCCCTGCCCCCATTCAATGGAAGGCCCTGCTCACCACCTCAGTGAATTGCTGGAATGCTCCATGGAATGGAGGGAGGGCTATGAGTTGTGCTAGCAGCACACAGCTAAAAGTTGGATTTTTTTAAAACAAATATTTTTATTCACTTGCAAGCAGAGAGAGAGATAGATGAGAGAGAGAGAATGGGTATGCCAAGGCCTCCAGCTGCTGTAAACTTACTCCAGATGCGTCTGGCTTTCTGTGGGTCCTGGGGACTTGAACCTGGGTCACTACTCTTTAGAGGCAAGGGCTTTAACTGCTGAGCCATCTTCCCAGCCCAAAGTTGGATTTTTAAAAATCAGCCCCAGAGAATGACCTTTGGGTATAAAAGGCAAGTAGCTCTACCACTGACCTGTAGTCTCAGCCTTCTTCACACTTAATTTAAATTTGAACACAGAGATTCAGTTTCCCGGGCTGGCCTTGAGTTCACTTTGTAGCGGAGGAGGGTCTTGAACTTGGAATCTTCCTCCCTCATCCTCACAAGTAGCTGTGCCACCAGGACCTGCTAAAGTTAGATTTTTTTTCCCCCTAAGGCATGGCCAAAACTCTGAAAAAGTTGTTGCTGAAAAGTTTTGATAGATTTTCTGTTTGGTTTTGTTTTAATTTGATCCTGGGTAAAGTAGGATTTCTTCTTTAATCGTTCAAGTGAATCATGGAAGAACTAGATTTAAACTATCAACCTCTTCACTTTCTTTCAGTAGTCAAGTTGATTAACATGACATTAGTCGGTGTTCCTAAGGCACTGAGCTACACTTCAACCCTTATTTCAGTAAAATACTTGTAGAGAAGACTATTAGACAATCATCATGAATGTCAAAGAAGTATTATTCTGTAAGAGTGCCCATTCTTTGATTTAGAAGAGCACTGTAAAATTGATTTCCTCATACAGACATGCCTGATAAAGAGATCTCCAGCAAATATTGATATGAAACATTAAAGCAATCCCCAAGTTCTTATAATCAATTCAGACATGAGAAACAAGAAGACATTAACGTCCAATCATTCTCAGCAGTTAACCATTTTAGATGTATTCAGGAGATTTTCAACACATTATTTTTTTTTTCCCTTCAAGCATTTCATCAAGTTCTATGTGGGAGTTTGTATTGCCTCTTAGACCCAACTGGTGGTTTACATGGCTATTAGTAACACAAATTATTTATCAGGTTTTCTCTGAAACAGGCAGTTCAAACATGGGCAATTCAGAAAAAGAATTTTTTTAAATTTGCTCTCTGAAACATTCAACATCACAGTTGCTATGGTTTTCTTTCTTAAAAAAAAAAGATCTAATTTTAACTTGCTGTTAAATGTAACCAGAGAGACATTATGAGGAAAAACACCTTGCTTGTTAGTCTACCAGTACACCTTGATATTTAAAAAAAAAAACAAGCTACAAAATATTCCTTCTTTATAATACACATGAAATCAGGTGCTTAAACTATGTGCAAGATAATCGCTCGGGAGACTCAAGTTGACCAGTTTTAGGAAGGGGCAGGTGGAGGATGGGCAGGGCATGAACAAGTTTCTTCTGATGAGATGTTTATTTACTTGACCCTGAATGGCTAGAGAGGTAGCATCGTCTCATAGTCCATTCTCTAGGTTGATGCACAGTTTCTTCAGAGCCTGGAACATAGCAGGCTTTCCATGCACACTCATTATGATACAGAATCTGTGTTTGAGCAGCAATAACAGGCATGCTTCTGCACGAACACAGGACACATGCAGTTTCAAGATCTTTGGAAAAGGGTTTGTGAGAAGGGGGAGTAAGTGTCTCTCTGCCAGCAGTTTCTCTTCCCTTTCATCCAAATACCTTCACAAAGAATTCTGTGCCATTATTGGAAGGAAGAAGTGGATTTGGCTCACAGTGCTTGTTAGGAAATAAAACTAAAGGTATACCATAGATTATGATGTTCAAAATAATGACAAACAGCAAGCACTCTTGGCTTATCTCATTGGGTTAACTGGTTTGTTTTTCACAACTCATGTGCATATGTGTTATTAGCCTTATTTTACATTTCACTAATAAAGACACCAAGAGGTTAAACAATGTGTAAGAGATCAATAAGAGAATTCGCTACATGTGAGACTTGAATTCAGAGCATCAGATGTCAAATTCTATGACATTTGAATTCTTTTGAACTGTTCCCTCAGTTGATTGGGTTTTGTACTTCCCTTACATTTAAAAAATTGTATTCTTTTTAAAATATTAAAGTCAGGTATTTACCTTTACTGCTGTCTTACCCCATGAGCATCTCTTTAAAATGGTAAGATAAACACAATTTATGGCTAACTACTTAAATATAAGAACCAAATTTGTTCAGAAAAGCCTAATAGATTTTAAATGTTTTAAAAATCTTTCGTTGCAAATATAATTATGGTCCTATTATATTCCAGCCATCATTAAATTCAGACAGAAAATGATGAGGACATAAAACTTCCAAATGATTCAATTTCAGGGTCTTCAAATGTGATGTTGCCAAACCATTTGCTGATTACTAAGTCACCAAATGGGAGTAATGCATTAAGGCAACTGTACCTCATTGTACCAGTACACTGTGAACATTTGTCACACTGTGTCATCGAGGGCTACTTTATAGTGTGGCATTATGTAATGGGAAGAGCATTCGGTTTGGAGTTGCAAGAACAGTTTGAATTCTGGGTTTGTTATTGTCTAACTATGTGTCTGAAGAGAAACTATCCAATGTCTGAGCTTCATCTTCCCTAGCTCTTTACTTTTGCTGATAGAGTTCTTAGTTCATAGAGCTTTATACTTCATTTCTTAAACTTCTGGAAGATAATGAGAATTTCCAACATACTTCAATTTCTTTGTTTGTAGATGAAGAAATAAAAGTCCCAGGCAGGCAAAACAATCTACTTCTCACCATATAGTGAATCAGACCTAGGACCATACCTTAAACTCTTCATTTCTGGGGCTGCAAGTAAATAAATAAAATATTTTTTTAAAAAAGTACTAAATACCCTAATCAAGTCTAAGACTGAAACAAAAAGCACATTTCTCAACTCTATTCTGTGCAGGAGACATATATGCCTTAAATACAAGAACAGAAAAGCACGCCAGAGGGCACAGCCTCTAATCATCAAGCAGGATAAGCTCTGGTAATATCAGAGTAGATAGTATGAAAATCAAGAATATGGGCCCATTACTAATTTATTGTCTGTCAGCTTCAAACTCACTCTTCTCCCTGTAATGCCATACTGGAACGAAACTCTGTAGGCTTCATTTCGTTTCCTCCAGCTGGCTGGAAATTGGGCTCTGCCACAGAGGGTGATGGAGAAACACAGGCTGGAAGGCAGAGAAGGACCTTTCCTATTTCTGATCCTTTGATGTTTCCAGCAGCAGAACACACGTTTGTCTATAGGGTGCAGGAAGTGTTTACTGTGGCAGTGGTTCTCACAGCTCAGCAGAGAAGAGAGTTGTTTCTTCATCACCACAGCTGAGCTACTTTTCCTGTCCAAGACAAATAAATTCCATTCCAGTTAGTTCCCAGCCACACCCTCTTCTGCCTTGCAGGAAATCCTCTCCCTTATTCCTATGGATATTATAATTGTTGCGGTCAGCTTCCTAGTTGCTGCACAGAAAGAACCCAAACAAAAGCAGCTTGTGGAGGAATGGGTTTATTTGGCTAACGGACTCGAGGGGAGACTCCATCCTGGCAGGGAACACTATGGCATGAGCAGAAGGGTGGACATCACCTCTGCCGCAGCACTGAAAACAGCAGCAGGAAGGTGTGCCAAACACTGGCAAGGGGAAGCTGGTTTATAATCCCCATAAACCCACCCCCAACAACACAACTTCATTGAGGTTGTAAAACCCAAACTGCCATCAGCTGAGGATCGATTACCCAGAACACATTCATTTGTTTGTGGGGGGCATCTCGATCAAACCATGACAATAATCCATCCAGTTCTCTCTCCACCCCTTCCAGGAGTTAGCAACCTCTTATATTAGTTCTTAATTGTAAATCTGTTTAGAACATCTGTCTTCTGACCGAACCTTGATGAATGCACAAGAATATTATCCAATGATAAGGGAAGTAGGTAAGCATATAGCACCTTACCATGCATTGTTACTGTGGCTTTAAATGTCATAAAACCCAAACTGAAAAGAAACGGAGAAACAAACACATCTCTAATTAAAGCTGTCGATTACCTGTTCACCAAAGGAGACAAATTTTCAGACCAAAAGAGAAAGAAAAAAAAAGTCTGGTGGGAGGAGGGATGTTCTTAGCAAGACAAGTCACAACCTGATCTAATTGACATTATGCAGAATTTCTCAACAAAGAACCACAAAGGTTATATATTTTTAAAGAGAACCTGAAATCTCTTCCAAAATTGAGCATGGCTCACTTATGAGGACCCAACAAATTTAGATTTTACATTTTATACCCAAATGGCCAAGTAGAGCCTTATAGTTAATCTTGAGAAAGAATAAAGTGGAGGATTTGAAATAGCCAGACATTGGAAGTTGTTAGAAATAATGTGATGGCAATTTTGATAGCTTTGATGCAAAGATAAACAATTAGACCATCTGAACAGAATAAACAGTCCAGAAATAAATTCTCAAATGGTCACTTAATTTATGACAAATTATCCTGGCAGAATTATGATGTTTTTAAAAAATGGTGCTGGATTTAGTGAAATGCTGAAATAATTGATTTTGACTCAAACATTACAAAATATACAAAAATAGCAATTTAAACTGCATTACATAACTATATGTAAAAAATAACATCAATGCTTTGAGAAGAAAACATTTTCATGACTAGGGTAAGAAAAGATCTTATAGTCAGGACATAAAAATAACAAATAAAATCATATTATGAATATAACTTGAATGTCCTTAATCTGAAAATCCAAACTCTAAAGATTAAAATGTTTCAAAATCTGAAAGTTTTGGAGAGCTGACAAAATTCCACCTGTGAAAAATTCCTCATGTGACAAGTCATAGTCACAAGGTAGATGCACTAAAAATATTGTATAACATTAAAGCTGTATATGAAACAAACTCCCATGTTTAGACTTTTAATTCCCCCCATGTGATATCTCATTATGCAGATATAGTATATACAAATAGTATAAATTAAGAAAAGAATTAAAACTGAAAACATCTTTGATCCCATGCATCTTTGATAAGGAATGTGGAATCTTTAGTAACTGGTTTATCAAATACACTTAAAAAGATGAACAGGCATTTCATAGAATGGGAAAAATATCTATAACATATATATCTGACATGGACTCATATCCCACAAGTATAAAGGACTTCTAAAACTCAATATGAAAAGGGCAGATGACACAGTAGACAACTGGTATGAAAATATTAATTGATATGTCACAAAAGAACAATAAAATTATGGGGAGATCATCAACTTCATTAGTTATCAAAAATACAAACTGAAATCTCATTGTGATAGTCACAACAAATTCACCTACATGACTAAGGTAAAAATGAGAAAAATAGCAAATATTAGCAGCATAATTAAAAGCCTCACACAGCAGATATGAAGACTGATCCCACCACTTTGGGAAAATGTACAGCAGATAGAACTTCTACCTTGTGTCCTGGCAAGTTTTCCCCATATGCCCTGCAGAAATGCACAGATATACTTAATAAAAAACACAATAGCAATGTTCCCAGTAGCACTATTCATAATGACGAAATACTGACTCTATTCAAAATATCCATAGAGTGAAGAAGTACAGTATATTTATATAAAATTTAAAATATTACATAGCATGGAGAATAAATGAACTATAAATTTTAGTGACAACATGGAAGACTCTCACAAAATGTTGATTATAAGACATCAGATACCAAAGATCTTATAAAATGTAATTCATTTAAATTAGGATCAAAGGTAGGCAAAACTAACTTGTAGTGTTAGCAGTCAGAATGAGGTGACCCACCCCATGATAACTGGAAATTAGAATGGAGCAGGGAGTACAGGTACCACTGTTTTACCACCTTAGAGCTGGTTATGCACATGCTCACTTGATAAAAATGTTAGATGAGCTATATACTTAAAATTTGTGCATATTACTAAGTATAAATTATGAGTTACTTAGCAGTTTTACATTAACAATATTAAATGTCAAGACAACTTGAAATTTCACATATAAAAACCCTAAACACTATCCAGGTATGGTGGCGCACACCTTTAATCCCAGCATTCGGGAAGCAGAGGTAGGAGGATCACTGTTAATTAGAGGCCACCCTGAGACTACATGGTGAATTCCAGGTCAGCCTGGGCTAGAGTGAGAGCCTACCTTGAAAAACCAAAACCAACCAACCAACCAAACTAACAAACCCCCACTAAATACATGTCTCTACTCTCTTACCTACAATCTCTGTGTTGCCTGAAAAGTACAACATAAAGCCAGGTAAGAATGTTATAGTCAGGAAGTGCTGTTAGACAAAACTCCAGAGGTTAAAACCACACAGAACAAGTACGGTGCTAGTGAGTTGTTTGCAAATTGTTAGATTGCATATGGTGGACAGCCTGAAAGAGACTTTCTCACTATGGAGACTTGAAAAATAGCAGTGTCCATGAACTTGTTTGCCTCTCATCATCACAACTAGAAAACTTTGGTTAGGGTTGAGGGTGGCTTTGCAAAAGTCCCCTGTGTATGAGTTCTTATAGTTCTTAGCAGCTGGTTGCTGCATGTAGGTGCTGTATTGGTGTATGGTGACTAGACCGATACTTACTATATGTTCTCAGAAACAATCTTATTGCAGTGTCATGGTTTGATCCAGGTGTCCCTCCCCCCAAACAAATGAATGTGTTCTGACTGATCGATCCTCAGCTGATGGCAGTTTGGGTTTTACAATTTCGCTGGAACTGTGTTGTTGGGGAGCGAGCTTATGGGGGGGTTATAAGCCCCCTTGCCAGTGTTTGGCACACCTTCCTGCCACTGTTTTCAGTGCTGTGGCAGAGGTGATATCCACCCCTCTGCTCATGCCATCGTTTTCCCTGCCAGGATGGAATCTCCCCTGGAGTCCATAAGCCAAATAAACCCTTGCCTCCACAAGCTGCTTTTTCTTGGTTTCTTTCTGCGCAGCAACTAGAATGCTGACTGCAACACGCAGGAAACCCCAATCCTTCTGAGAAGGTGAGAAGGATGCCTTAGTGGAGGCCATTGAGGACCAGGGAGCCCCATGACACAAGACCTCTTCCTCATCTGACAGCTCTGTGGATGAATTAAATCCCCCTTTGTATTTCTTAAGAGTGAAAAACAAAAATCAGAGAAATTAGAATTTCAATTTTATTATTTATCCAGTTAAGTGAAATTAAATCATTACCAAGTTATCTGTGGTTGGCAACCTCCATTTGTGTGTGTTGTGTGTGTGTGTGTGTCATGACAGGTGTGTGGAGTGCAGACAACTTGGGTTGTGCCAGCCCTCCTTTCCATCTTGTTTGAAGCAGTCTGTCCTCTTCATGGTTCACTTGATCATGGCTGCATTTATACAGTCTGCTGAGTGGAAATATTTAAATATGTAACTCGTGTCCACTTTCATGTACAATTCCTTCCCTTCCCTCTATTAGTAACCTAGTGTTCAGTGTGATGGTCCCTTCACTGCTGATGAAGTTAGCAAATAGAAAAGGTGAGGAAGTTACCTGAGAGTTTATCTTTGTAGAGCCTTCTCATTAACCTTGCCCCCAATAACAAAAGAGCATTAGATAAACTATGTGATTCTACATCCTCACTGTCCTTTGAAGAGACACACACACAGAGGGAGAGAGAGAGAGAGAGAGAGAGAGAGAGAGAGAGAGAGAGAGAGAGAGAGAGAGAGAGAGAGAGAGAGAGAGAGAGACCAGATATATGAAATGCGGGCTGATATAGAGACCATTGGAGTATTCCCATTTTCTTCTATTATACATTAAACTTAATATTTCCAAATGTCTGTGCCACTGAGATCTGAGGCCATATTACCGTAGAGCAGATTTGCAGCTTACATCTTCATGTTAACAAAGTTGGACAGATTTCTAGCAAGTTAAGCACACACTTTTTTTTTTTGGTGGGGAAGAAACGTGACAATAGAATGTCTTCTCAGGATATAGCTTAAGGGTTCTTTGAAGACAGTCCCAAATTCTGCTGCTTGCGTGCTAACAGGAATTGAAGTGAGAACTGGTGGGAGAGCACCAGAGCGTTCACGCATGGGGAATCTGATGAACACTCACAATGTGGACTTTCCTATGGAAAGTTATTCTCCTGGAGAAATACAGGCCCAGGTGAAGTGCCAGAAGCTTTTATACTACCATGTGGAGCTATTGTCTTCATAAGTATTAAGACAAAGGTTCCTGAGGAAAAAGCTGCAACAGTAATTTCAAGTCTGTATTTTCAGATACATTTTAAAAAATACAAGAGTTCCACACAATTCCTTTCTGTGGAAAAAAAAAAGATCTCTGTAAAATTTAGATTCTGTATGCAGATGCTTACTTTTTAAAGGTGTGTGCACAACTTATTTAAGTAAATCTAAAATAAACAGCAAGATGGATGGGACAACTGGTTCATCCAGGGGAAGAAACTGACATCAGGAGTGTTGATTTCCATTCAGTGACTATTATACCATTCTTCCTGAAACAATTTATTTTAAATGGTCTATTTAAAAACCACATCAATTTTCCACCAGTCATGCAATTCTAGATTGCAGTGTGATTTCAGCTTTAGTTTCTACCAATTAAGGTCAAAGGGACACATTCTAACACCTATCCTGTGTTAAATCAGTTCAATTATCTTTTGAAGTCACTCAAATTATAAAACAGTCTATGAATATATAAAAATCTATGAATCCTGCACATTTAATTACACTTGGACATAGGTGAACATAGATGTATATCATATCATATAACATACAAACCAATTGGGCCCTGAAAGCTTTCTAAAATATAGCATATGCACTTTGACTATTTTGAACAGTTTTTCTTTTCTATCACAAAAGAAATTTGGAATGATGCTGATGTCATTGGCTTCTCAATTTCCTAAATTATAAAAAAAGATTCAAGACAATCCTATTCAGCCGTGGACTCTGTGCTACACTGTAGACCTGCAAGACAAGATATACCCACTGGTGTAATAGTGGCATAACTGTTATAGAGGTAACCAGCCATTTTCTGATTGGATTTGAGACCTGCTCCAAAGAGGTAATTCATGTGAGGTACAGTAAACCTTCTCCACAGCCTATGGCTAAGGAGGTCACAGGCTCTAGTAGGGAAGTGATTACAGTTGTTTTGCTATATGGACATGTTGTGCCTGCCAAACTGCCTTCTGAATAACTATGTTTATGTTTATAGAGTACTGTTCCTGTCACCACTGGAGGGAGAAACATTTTCTTCAGTGGCACAGTCACTGGAAAGTAGCGAATGCTCCTTAAACAAGCTTTCACCCATACTCTTGAAAGCAACCTAATTAAACTCATTGGGTCACACACATGTAAGTGACATGAAAGTAGAAGTGAGACTAATTTTAAAGAGGATACAAATCAGTGTAAGGGTATATGAGGGGATAATGGGCAGAGGGTAAAGGGGTGATTATGATCAAAATACATTACATGCATGTAGAAAATGTCATAATAAAAATCATTTTGTATAGTTAATATGTTAATTAAAAACTTTATAAAGGGCTGGAGAGATGGCTCAGCGGTTAAGGCACTTGCCTCCAGTGCCTAAGGCCCTGGGTTCAATCCCCCAGGACCCACATGAGCCAGCCCCACAAGGTGGTAGCCCTGGTGCTCTCTCTCTCTCTCTCTCTCTCTCTCTCTCTCTCTCTCATCTCTCTGCTTGAAAATGAATAAATAAAAAAAAATTAAAAAAACTTTATAAAGAAAGGGTTGCTACAAAAGTCTGAGCTTTCCCCCCCACACACAATAAAGGGTTATAAAGATATTTGCCTCATGCAATGTCACAGCCAAAAGAAGTCTGATAATTATGTTAAATGAATGTTGGCTATTATTTTATCATTATTGTAATTTTGATTATTTCTGGTATTATTGCTCAGCAGTTTAAAAATATTAGACAATTAGGAAATGTTCTTTCTTTTTTTAAAAGATACTTTATTTACTCATTCTCAAGCAGAGAGAGCGAGAGCAAGAGCAAGAGCAAGAGAGCGAGAGCGAGAGAGAGAGCACCAGGGCCACCACCTTGTGGGTCTGGCTTATGTGGGTACTGGGGAATTGAACACGGGGCCTTAGGTACTGGAGGCAAGTGCCTTAACCGCTGAGAAATCTCTCCAGCCCAGGAAATGTTCTTTCATTTGGACAGATGGCTCATGCTCATTCATCATGTATGTTTTGAAATTTAGCCAGAGATGTGAAAAGTTATAGTCTATATTCTAGTGATCTTTAAACCAGATTGCTATAATATTTTATTTTATTACATCCTTTAAAAATCCAGCAAGGCTGCTTATGGGTGCAAAACATTAAAACTTGAATGGTACTTTCTAAGGAGATGAATCAATATATTCTAGAATAGTTCAGAGACAATATTCTTGGTTCCCGGATGTAAAAGCCTTTGAGAATATAGTGTTTGCATCACTTTTATTACCCTGTCTTACCTTTGTTGGGATAACTATTCATCTGTGTTGAACTGATATACCATATAAGAGAAAAGGCAACTTGCACTCAAATTCTGAGTAGAGGGTTGGGGCTTTAGATACTGTGCATCTTAATTAGAATAGAATTCTCTTCCAGCATGCAATAAACTTTAGGTTCTGCCTGGAGATCATTTTAACATTCTCAATCTCATGGTTCATGCTTGTTATTTTCTTTTTAAGTCTTAATTAATCTCCAAGGTGTTGGTTCACTACTCAGAAGATGAACGATTTACCAGAAATCCCTTTCCATTATTTAAAAAAAATATTTTATTTATTTATTTGTAAGGAGAGAGTCAAGTTCCGTAACCTCTGATCCATCTCTCCAGTCCCCATTTCCATTCTTAACAGTGGCAAATAAAGAAAAAAAAAATCATGAATGTTTTTTAAAATTTTTCCTCTTTGGAAAATGTCTTTGAAAATGACCAGATGGGAAGTTTGATCCATTTGGTTATAAACCCAGATGAGTATCAGATTGAATGAGATTGGATACATACTTCAGTGAAAAGTCCACTTGGGGAGGAAGAAAATAAAATCACAGTTCTAGCTTGATTATGTATTTCTGTTCCATGCCACAGGCACTCAAAGATATGTGGACCTTATATAGGAGGTTTAAAAATTGTTTCAGTCCTGTGTTTCTGAGGCACTTGCACAACAGCCTCACCTACAATTGTACCCTTTCTCCTGTATCAGTACCAGTATTTCCTGCCTTATTTTAATCAGAGCCATGCAGGAAAACACAGGCTGCGCATGAGTTAGTCTAAAGTGCTCTGACCTGTCTCTTACTTCCCGGTCATTCTTCTATCTCTACTTAATTTCCCTACAAAAATTGTTGAGCCTTTGCCACACATGAAGAAAAAAAACCACACACACTCTGTCCACACGTCCTGCAGTGATACTGAAGAGAGACCACTTGTATGCATTCACGCTCTCCCTGACAAACTATGAGAGAACTTTATCTCTTTGCTATACATAATGCTAATCCATTAACTTTAATTATAAGGGGTTACACAAATATTTATCAACACAAGTTTTCATGCACTTATTTTAAAGTAGTGGCTTTACTAAAATGGCAAGCATTTCACTAGTGTTTCAAGGACCTTTATGGAGGCCTATAAATATATTTTACAGGTAAAGAATATAATATAAATTATATTACATAGACCACAAGTGGACTTGACAGCTGTTTTTCACTGCTCATGCTGTAATCGCTTTGAATGGTTGGCTCTGTGTGAAAAGTATTTATCCATCCATCCATCCATCCATCCATCCATCCATCCATCCATCCATCCACACATCCAACATTTCACACCACATGTTTCATGCCAGGTTATAAAGATAATGACGCTGTCTCTGTTTTACAGAGTGGGAGCCCACATTGTCCCTCTCCCTACTCATTCACAACCAATGTCTTTTTTTTTCCTTGAGACTGGGTCTCACACTCATGGCAATCCCCTCCCTCAGCACCCCTGATGCTGGGGTTGCAGGTATGAGCCACCATGCCCATCTTATAGCAACATTTTCAGTCCTCAACACAACAGTACTGCAAGGTCCAGAATTAGGTAGGTAAAATCTGTGTTCTTTTTTTTCAAAAACATATGTATTGTCAAAAAATAGATACATTGTATGAGCAAATCTTATGATGGTACCCTCATTTCCCTCCTCCCTGTCCCCAACTCACTGGGGTTCCTCCTCGGTGGTATATTGGATCAGTCCATTGGGTAGGGGGTTATGAATTGCACAAGAGGTAGCCGGTTTCTCTTCAGATCATATAAATCTTTCACCTTGTCTTAAAATCTGTATTCTTAAAGCCCTGCCAGTAGATGTCTTCAAGTTATATACCTCATTAAGAAATACAAGTTGACAGTACACAGCAAAACCTAACCAAATGCTGTTACTCAGAAACCATGTAGGTGCTTAGCCTTTCTCTTCCAAGTGCCTCTCTGCTCTGGTGAGAAAAGCAAGGCTAAGGGATTCCCAGACAGGGAAGCACTGGGAAGCTCAGTCTTTGCAGCCCTATTGACCGCCCCCCCCCAAGGTTGTCATGAGCAACGTTCCTTCCAGGTGGAAAGAAGGAGCTCCAAGCTCCCGACACTCAAAGTCCCCCCAGCAGCCATCCCTCTTGCTCCCCAGCCATTGCCAAGTCTTGCCAGGCCAGGGCCCAGCAGCTCTGCCTACCTGTGCTGGTCAGCTCAACTGCAGCAGGTGATCCCCAGCAGCACAAACCACGAGCTACTGCAACGTCCCAATCCCTGGCACGCAGGGGCTTCTGGGTATGAAACATCAATCACATTCTTCACAACCCCGCCCACACCCAGGCCACGCCCATCACCTCAATAGGCCCTCCCCAGCCTTGCACCTGATGCATGTGGATTTTCTTTCACACACTAATAGGATCATTGAAAATAACTTGGAAGATGCAGAAATATGCATAGCACATGAAAGTTACCTGAAAAAAGTTAACGCTTTCAAATACAGATATATGATATTCATAAATAGGCCTCATGAAGTTTTGTCTTAAACTTCTTGAGCTTAATCATCCTTATGTGGTTTATAAATTCTATTTACATATTAAAAATAAAGAATTGAAAATACATTGTACCTAAGATTTGCATCTTTCATCTAACTGCTGTGGTGACGTGCATGGTTTTTCTCTATAGTTTAAGATGGCATAGATCCTGAAAAAATGGCTATCTGCTAATGTGCACAGTGATTTTTCACCATGTGAACCCACAAGGGTCACTATGACCCTAACAAAAGAAAAAAGATGTTCCAAGCCCTGGAAACCCTTTGTAATCACTGACTGTTGTTTATTCCCTAACAGAAATAACAACATAGTTTAGAGTTGCCTATTTTTAAACTTTATAAAAATAGGCTTGTCATGGTTTTATGGCTCTTCACTACCACTGATTATAGTCCCCTTTTACAAAGTGCTCTCAAAATGATTCCTAAATTTCACTTCTTAGGTACAGAGGGAACAAAATTGATTCATCCAGTTCCATCCTTGCTCTGTCCTACTCTTGTACAAAAATGGATGAAATACATCTCAAGGTAGGACATGAGGGCCAGATGAGTTGAGATGCATAAACAACCACAATCTCTGAGGTAAAGATCTCCACACTGCCTCTGAGATTCCAAATCCTTTAAAAAGTTGTTTTGACACAGAAAGCAGCCCTGTAAGTGTTCATTGCAGTCACTGTAGACTCAAGATGTAGACAGCATCTATTACCTGCAAACAACCCTGTATCACTTGTAGGTAATCCTACAGGTCATTCCTCCAGCATCTGCCAACTACTGATGTGAATTTTTGTTCCTATTTGTGTTTGCTAGACCTTCCAAAGGTCAGATTAGGAACTAGACAGCATGTAGCCTTTTCAGTCTGGCTTTTTTCATTCAGCATGGTGCCTATTGTTAAGGATTTTGAAAGTGACAGAGCCTCTCATCCCTCTTGGAAGAGTTTAGTTTAGGAGTTAGTGTGCTGGACATGCAATGGTCACTAAAACTCTATAAGCCAATGGCTTTTGAATTCATTGTCTTGTGGCCATGAAGAATGACAAGTGCAGACACAGCAGAAGGGCAAGTTAAGCAAGGGTTTATTTGAAATGAAAAGGAAAGTAAAGTTAGGAGGGGTCCTGAATAGGTAGATGTATGGCGACTTGAAGTTTTTTAATACCATTAGAGTATCAAATAAATATATAAATTAGTCATCAAGTCTGAGTGGATTGAATTGTCTACTTGGAATATAGGGTCTTCTGATAAGCTGAGTTACATAAAGGAATGGTTGCTGTGTATGTGTGAGTTCCAAATAGTTAACAGGAAAATAACCCACCACCTACCCTCTTTGTGAGTCAGCATGAGTTAGGGGTTTACTCAGTTCCTGGAATCTCTTCTCTGGACTTTCCACTAGTAATATGTAACTCATTATAAAGCCCTGAGCTCAGCAGCTCTGTCAGTGCATGCCATCTATTTATTCTTTTTGAACTTGTAACCCTGACTAGCTGTGTATAAAACAGGGGGTATTTTACTCCTAGACCCTATCTCTATGCACTGCCTTTACTGTGATATCTGTCAGTAGCTAAACCCCATTTATCACCGAGTTACAGTCCACTGTGTATATCTAGCTGATAATATTTAAGTTGCTCATATAAATATTTGCACACATGTTATTTTAAATATGAGTTTTCATTTCAGTAGAATAAAAAAAGATGACTGGATCTTATGGCATTTTATTTAATTTAATTAGAAACTACAGAATTGCTTTTCCAAATTCCTATACTATTTTGCAGTTGCACCAGAAATCTCATCAGTATTTGGTAGTGTTCTGTGATGGTTAAGTTTTGTTGTCAACTTGATCTTTTTAGTAATATTGGGTGGGTTTCTGAAGCTGTTTACAGGAAGGCAGCCCTCTCAGTGTGGGGCAGGATGTAAGGAAGCTCAGGGGAACTAGAAACAGACATCCTTTGCTGGGAGGGCAGTGCAGGAAGGAAATTCCAGAGACTCAGGGAGTTAATAAGGCTGGGAGAGTTGTGTAAGACCCCACCCTAAGGCTATTTAAAAGGGAAGAAAATCTTTTTTTTCCCCCTACCTATTTAGTTGGTGTGTGTGTGTGGGGGGGTGCTAGTGATAAATTTCTCTGTTGGACCTGTGAAAGAGGTCAACCTCTTTCGCCATTATGGAACTTCCCCTTGATTCTGTAACTTCAATAAATACCTTCCTCCCGTAACTGTGCCTGGTTTGGAGATTCATCACAGTGGCGTGTGGCTGACTACAACATGTTAGTATTTCATTTTCTTTATTTTTTCCACTGTATACCAAAGAGTTCCTTGCTTTTAATTTGTATTGCCGTAAAGTATAATGATGCTGAATATCTTTGTGTAGGCTGATTAATCACCTGTATCATACTTGATAGAGGTCGCTCATTAAAAAATATCAGATTGTCTTGTTACTATCTGTGAATTCTTTCATGCTGAGTGCAATTCTCTTTCAGAGGGATGGCTTACATATGTATTGTCCCCATTTGATTTTGTTTCTTTTTCTCTTAGCCATATTCTTCAAAGAATTTCTAAATTTTGATGCTTGTGACCTTTAAAAAGTTTTGGTTTTATTTTTTATATAACAGGTTGTATTCCTTTCTTGCCTTGGTCCTACTCCTGTTCCTGCTTTCCTCAGGGGGGCTATGATATTCGCTGTGAGGTCATGAAGGCCTTAGTCCCTGTGAGGTAACAGGGAATGGACCCTCAGGGTATTCCTACCCACTCTGTGGCTCTTAAAACCAACCTTTTTATCACCACTTCCACAATGTTCCCTGAGCCATGATAGGCCTGTTGGAAGTCTGATTTAGCATTGCCTCTGGATTTCTGCTTTGATTCATCACCGTGCCTGTCACTACCACCCTGGAGCTGGTTGTCAGGCAAGCAGTAAGAGTCATAGTCATATCTTTGCTTACTCTGCAATTTCTCTAGGGCCCTGGCAAAGGTGGTAGTGGTGGTTAGCTGTTTATCTTCTTGTTTTATCAATCTTGGTTTTCCTCCATTTTCTCTGCCTTTTGTAAAACAAAACAGATTCTCCAACCAATAGTGAGAGCTTGTGACCTTTTAAATGCTTGTGATTGTGCCTGTAAGAAATCTCAACCCATGGTCATAAAATTTCCTCGTAGGTTTTCATGTTGAAGGTTTTCATTGCAGATTTTACATTCAGAATATGTCATTGTTTCAGTTAATTTTGAGGGGTAAATCAAAGTTATGTCTTGAGTTCATTTTATTTTTGCTCATGGATATTCAATTGTTTTAGCACCATTTTATTCAAGAGTTCTTTCCCCTCACCGAATAATTTTGGGACCTTTGTTGAAGTCAACACGTGGCTCCATTTCTGGACTCTATTCTGCTTAGTTATCTATATTTTTATTTTTCTTTAATCTCAGATTTCCCTGGTTCCTTTAGTATTAATGTGAGTCTTAATTTCAGATACTGTGTATCCCTCAACTTTGCTCTTTTTTTTTGTTTTTGTTTTCTCTTCTTCTTTTCTGGAACCACTGTGTTTGTTTCTACAAAAAAAATTGCTGGACTTTGTACTGCAATTGTGTTAGAATCTACTTCTTAACCAATGGTCTTTCAGTCCTCTATGACTGTGTGTTTCCATATTTAATTGGACCTTTGATTTCTGTTATTAATAGATTTCAGTATACAGCTCTTCCATATATTTTATAAGATTTATACCTAAGCATTTCAAGTTTTTGTTGTTCTTGTGGTGGTTTGAATGCAAATACATCTCCCCCATAGCCTTAAAGATTTTTGGTTAAGATTGATCTTGAAACTTGAGTGTCCAGCAGGCAAAACTGTGCTGAAGAAGTGTGTCACTAGGGGGTGGATTTTGTATACTAGCCCTAATAGGTGTATAGGGAGCAGTTTTGAACTCTGGCAATTAGTGTTTACTGACAGTTGGTGGTGACTCTCTGCTATGGATATATGGAAGTGAGCCAGCTTCTTCTGCCATTGATGGTGTTTCTCCAGGAGTGTGTAACCTTGAAATAACTCTTTTCTCCCACAAACTGCTTCTGGTAGGGTTTTTGTCCAAAAAAATGAAACATAATTGCAACACTTATGAATTTTATTTGTTACAAATTTTCCATTTCTAGTGGTTCATTGCTAATCTGTAGAAATGTGATAACATATTTATGTCAGAGCCATTGTGGAACCCTGCTAAGAGGCATGGAGGATATAGGGTTAAAGGAAGTTGAGGCCTGCCTGAAACCCCGATAATCTCTGAGTTTATCTGAGATTTTGAGACCGGTAGGTGTTTCACCATCAAGAGCTTCCTTCTTTAATCTTAGAGCTCCAGGGCCCCCTGGCAGGCCACAGGGAGCCCTGAGATAGACAGACAATTCAAGGCCTAAGCTCACATACCCAAGCTGTAATAACAAGCCTGGACAATAAAAGTCTAAAGGTCACAATTCCTCTGTAGCCACCACCATCCAGTAAATGTCTAGAATCACGTAGAAAACCCCCTCAATTTATCTATGCAAACTAGGCATCCATAGGTTACTGGCCCCTGCCAATCCATTCATGAGACAGCCACAGACTACCCTGCCCCTACCAATCCCCTTGCTGCTTATGCCCCTGCCTCTGCTTTTTCCTCTATAAAAACAACCTTTATACAATAAACAAAAGCTGTTCACTGCCACGTTCTCCCAGGTGGCTATGCCTGTCGGTTTACTGCTATCTCAAGATTCTGCCCACCCAGCTTCATGGATGAACCAGGGTGTTAATGTACAATGACTCCCCCCCCTGCCAAGTAATCCACGGATCACAAGCCATATTCTGTCATCTTTCTAAATTCTGTGTTAGTACATTTTTTGTGTGTAGTTTTGAATGTGAAATGTCCACCATATACTTATGTGTTTGAATCCTTGATCCCAAGCTAGTGTTACTGTTTTGGAGGACTATGGAATACGTCGGAGGTATAATCTTGCTAAAGGAAGTGGATTACAGTGAGTGGGCCTTGAGGTTTTATAGCTTGGCCATACTTCTGATCTCTCTCTTGCTTCTTGACTGTGAATGCAATGTGACTAGGTGACTTCTTGCTGAGCTATACCTTTCCCATACAGATGGACTATAAACTAGAACTATAAACTAACATAAATCCCTCTTCCCTTAATCTGATTCTTGTCAGGTTTTTGAATATAGCAATGAGGAAGGTAATTGAAGCAGTTTGTTTTTAAGATTCTTGTGATTTTCTGCTTAACTATGTTGTCTATGATAGAAATATTTCCATTTCTTCCTTTCCAGAGTGTGCATGCCTTTTATTTACTTCTTTTCTTACTTTATTGTATATACCAAAAATGTACAATACAATGTCAAATAGAAGATTGGGTACACATTTTTTTAATCTTATATCTTATTTTGGGAGAAAATGTCAATCTGTCAAGAATATGCTAAAAGGTTTTTGTATATCATGATCAAGTATAAGATTTTTGTCTCAGGCTTTTTCTGCATTAAGTTACATAGTATATGCTTTGTCTTGTTTTAACTTATTATTATGGCAGACA